>OX465297.1:169406613-169633371 GCA_949987735.1 Leucophora obtusa | reverse complement strand
CAACTCCACAAAAAACTGATAGGATATAAGTGTGATACACCAAAATGTTCGTACGAATAAGGCCTATTTGTGTCCATACTTAGAAATGCTGCGACTAGTCCAGGTATTCCAGAAATTCAGATTTTGTTTACTGACCACCATTGGTGAATCACATTTTCATGGAGCAACTCCACAAAAAACTGATAGGATATAAGTGTGATACACTAAAATGTTCGTATGAATAAGGCCTATTTGTGCCCATACTTAGAAATGCTGCGACTAGTCCAAGTATTCCAGAAATTCAGATTTTGTTTACTGACCACCATTGGTGAATCACATTTTCATGGAGCAACTCCACAAAAAACTGATAGGATATAAGTGTGATACACCAAAATGTTCGTACGATTAAGGCCTATTCGTGTCCATACTTAGAAATGCTGCGACTAGTCCAGGTATTCCAGAAATTTAGATTTTGTTTACTGACCACATTGGTGAATCACATTTTCATGGAGCAACTCCACAAAAAACTGATAGGATATAAGTGTGATACACCAAAATGTTCGTACGAATAAGGCCTATTTGTGTCCATACTCAGAAATGCTGTGATTTGTCCGGGTATTCCAGAAATTCAGATTTTGTTTACTGACCACCATTGGTGAATCACATTTTCATGGAGCAACTCCACAAAAAACTGATAGGATATAAGTGTGATACACCAAAATGTTCGTACGAATAAGGCCTATTCGTGTCCATACTTAGAAATGCTGCGACTAGTCCAGGTATTCCAGAAATTTAGATTTTGTTTACTGACCACCATTGGTGAATCACATTTTCATGGAGCAACTCCACAAAAAACTGATAGGATATAAGTGTGATACACCAAAATGTTCGCACGAATAAGGCCTATTTGTGTCCATACTCAGAAATGCTGCGACTAGTCCAGGTATTCCAGAAATTCAGATTTTGTTTACTGACCACCATTGGTGAATCACATTTTCATGGAGCAACTCCACAAAAAACTGATAGGATATAAGTGTGATACACTAAAATGTTCGTACGAATAAGGCCTATTTGTGTCCATACTTAGAAATGCTGCGACTAGTCCAGGTATTCCAGAAATTCAGATTTTGTTTACTGACCACCATTGGTGAATCACATTTTCATGGAGCAACTCCACAAAAAACTGATAGGATATAAGTGTGATACACCAAAATGTTCGTACGATTAAGGCCTATTCGTGTCCATACTTAGAAATGCTGCGACTAGTCCAGGTATTCCAGAAATTTAGATTTTGTTTACTGACCACCATTGGTGAATCACATTTTCATGGAGCAACTCCACAAAAAACTGATAGGATATAAGTGTGATACACTAAAATGTTCGTACGAATAAGGCCTATTTGTGTCCATACTCAGAAATGCTGCGATTTGTCCGGGTATTCCAGAAATTCAGATTTTGTTTACTGACCACCATTGGTGAATCACATTTTCATGGAGCAACTCCACAAAAAACTGATAGGATATAAGTGTGATACACTAAAATGTTCGTATGAATAAGGCCTATTTGTGTCCATACCTAGAAATGCTGCGACTAGTCCAGGTATTCCAGAAATTCAGATTTTGTTTACTGAACACCATTGGTGAATCACATTTTCATGGAGCAACTCCACAAAAAACTGATAGGATATAAGTGTGATACACCAAAATGTTCGTACGAATGAGGCCTATTTGTGTCCATACTTAGAAATGCTGCGACTAGTCCAGGTATTCCAGAAATTCAGATTTTGTTTACTGACCACCATTGGTGAATCACATTTTCATGTAGCAACTCCACAAAAAACTGATAGGATATAAGTGTGATACACCAAAATGTTCGTACGAATAAGGCCTATTTGTGTCCATACTTAGAAATGCTGCGACTAGTCCAGGTATTCCAGAAATTCAGATTTTGTTTACTGACCACCATTGGTGAATCACATTTTCATGGAGCAACTCCACAAAAAACTGATAGGATATAAGTGTGATACAGCAAAATGTTCGTACGAATGAGGCCTATTTGTGTCCATACTTAGAAATGCTGCGACTAGTCCAGGTATTCCAGAAATTCAGATTTTGTTTACTGACCACCATTGGTGAATCACATTTTCATGTAGCAACTCCACAAAAAACTGATAGAATATAAGTGTGATACACCAAAATGTTCGTACAAATAAGGCCTATTTGTGTCCATACTTAGAAATGCTGCGACTAGTCCAGGTATTCCAGAAATTCAGATTTTGTTTACTGACCACCATTGGTGAATCACATTTTCATGTAGCAACTCCACAAAAAACTGATAGGATATAAGTGTGATACACCAAAATGTTCGTACGAATAAGGCCTATTTGTGTCCATACTTAGAAATGCTGCGACTAGTCCAGGTATTCCAGAAATTCAGATTTTGTTTACTGACCACCATTGGTGAATCACATTTTCATGGAGCAACTCCACAAAAAACTGATAGGATATAAGTGTGATACACTAAAATGTTCGTATGAATAAGGCCAATTTGCGTCCATACTTAGAAATGCTGCGACTAGTCCAAGTATTCCAGAAATTCAGATTTTGTTTACTGACCACCATTGGTGAATCACATTTTCATGTAGCAACTCCACAAAAAACTGATAGGATATAAGTGTGATACACCAAAATGTTCGTACGAATAAGGCCTATTCGTGTCCATACTTAGAAATGCTGCGACTAGTCCAGGTATTCCAGAAATTCAGATTTTGTTTACTGACCACCATTGGTGAATCACATTTTCATGGAGCAACTCCACAAAAAACTGATAGGATATAAGTGTGAGACACTAAAATGTTCGTATGAATAAGGCCTATTTATGTCCATACTTAGAAATGCTACGACTAGTCCAGGTATTCAGATTTTGTTTACTGACCACCATTGGTGAATCACATTTTCATGGAGCTACTCCACAAAAAACTGATAGGATATAAGTGTGATACACCAAAATGTTCGTACGAATAAGGCCTATTTGTGTCCATACTTAGAAATGCTGCGACTACTCCAGGTATTCCAGAAATTCAGATTTTGTTTACTGACCACCATTGGTGAATCACATTTTCATGTAGCAACTCCACAAAAAACTGATAGGATATAAGTGTGATACACCAAAATGTTCGTACGAATAAGGCCTATTTGCGTCCGTACTTAGAAATGCTGCGACAAGTCCAGGTATTCCAGAAATACATATTTTGTTTACTGACCACCATTGGTGAATCACATTTTCATGTAGCAACTCCACAAAAAACTGATAGGATATAAGTGTGATACACCAAAATGTTCGTACGAATAAGGCCTATTTGTGTCCATACTTAGAAATGCTGCGACTAGTCCAGGTATTCCAGAAATTCAGATTTTGTTTACTGACCACCATTGGTGAATCACATTTTCATGGAGCAACTCCACAAAAAACTGATAGGATATAAGTGTGATACACTAAAATGTTCGTATGAATAAGGCCTATTTGTGTCCATACTTAGAAATGCTGCGACTAGTCCAAGTATCACAGAAATTCAGATTTTGTTTACTGACCACCATTGGTGAATCACATTTTCATGGAGCAACTCCACAAAAAACTGATGGGATATAAGTGTGATACACCAAAATGTTCGTACGATTAAGGCCTATTCGTGTCCATACTTAGAAATGCTGTGACTAGTCCAGGTATTCCAGAAATTTAGATTTTGTTTACTGACCACCATTGGTGAATCACATTTTCATGGAGCAACTCCACAAAAAACTGATAGGATATAAGTGTGATACACCAAAATGTTCGTACGAATAAGGCCTATTTGTGTCCATACTCAGAAATGCTGCGATTTGTCCGGGTATTCCAGAAATTCAGATTTTGTTTACTGACCACCATTGGTGAATCACATTTTCATGGAGCAACTCCACAAAAAACTGATAGGATATAAGTGTGATACACTAAAATGTTCGTATGAATAAGGCCTATTTGTGTCCATACCTAGAAATGCTGCGACTAGTCCAGGTATTCCAGAAATTCAGATTTTGTTTACTGAACACCATTGGTGAATCACATTTTCATGGAGCAACTCCACAAAAACCTGATAGGATATAAGTGTGATACACCAAAATGTTCGTACGAATAAGGCCTATTTGTGTCCATACTTAGAAATGCTGCGACTAGTCCAGGTATTCCAGAAATTCAGATTTTGTTTACTGACCACCATTAGTGAATCACATTTTCATGGAGCAACTCCACAAAAAACTGATAGGATATAAGTGTGATACACCAAAATGTTCGTACGAATAAGGCCTATTTGTGTCCATACTTAGAAATGCTGCGACTAGTCCAGGTATTCCAGAAATTTAGATTTTGTTTACTGACCACCATTGGTGAATCACATTTTCATGGAGCAACTCCACAAAAACCTGATAGGATATAAGTGTGATACACCAAAATGTTCGTACGAATAAGGCCTATTTGTGTCCATACTTAGAAATGCTGCGACTAGTCCAGGTATTCCAGAAATTCAGATTTTGTTTACTGACCACCTTTGGTGAATCACATTTTCATGGAGCAACTCCACAAAAAACTGATAGGATATAAGTGTGATACACTAAAATGTTCGTATGAATAAGGCCTATTTGTGTCCATACTTAGAAATGCTGCGACTAGTCCAAGTATTCCAGAAATTCAGATTTTGTTTACTGACCACCATTGGTGAATCACATTTTCATGGAGCAACTCCACAAAAAACTGATAGGATATAAGTGTGATACACCAAAATGTTCGTACGAATAAGGCCTATTTGTGTCCATACTTAGAAATGCTGCGACTAGTCCAGGTATTCCAGAAATTCAGATTTTGTTTACTGACCACCATTAGTGAATCACATTTTCATGGAGCAACTCCACAAAAAACTGATAGGATATAAGTGTGATACACCAAAATGTTCGTACGAATAAGGCCTATTCGTGTCCATACTTAGAAATGCTGCGACTAGTCCAGGTATTCCAGAAATTTAGATTTTGTTTACTGACCACCATTGGTGAATCACATTTTCATGGAGCAACTCCACAAAAAACTGATAGGATATAAGTGTGATACACCAAAATGTTCGCACGAATAAGGCCTATTTGTGTCCATACTCAGAAATGCTGCGACTAGTCCAGGTATTCCAGAAATTCAGATTTTGTTTACTGACCACCATTGGTGAATCACATTTTCATGGAGCAACTCCACAAAAAACTGATAGGATATAAGTGTGATACACCAAAATGTTCGTACGAATAAGGCCTATTTGTGTCCATACTTAGAAATGCTGCGACTAGTCCAGGTATTCCAGAAATTCAGATTTTGTTTACTGACCACCATTGGTGAATCACATTTTCATGGAGCAACTCCACAAAAAACTGATAGGATATAAGTGTGATACACTAAAATGTTCGTATGAATAAGGCCTATTTGTGCCCATACTTAGAAATGCTGCGACTAGTCCAAGTATTCCAGAAATTCAGATTTTGTTTACTGACCACCATTGGTGAATCACATTTTCATGGAGCAACTCCACAAAAAACTGATAGGATATAAGTGTGATACACCAAAATGTTCGTACGATTAAGGCCTATTCGTGTCCATACTTAGAAATGCTGCGACTAGTCCAGGTATTCCAGAAATTTAGATTTTGTTTACTGACGACCATTGGTGAATCACATTTTCATGGAGCAACTCCACAAAAAACTGATAGGATATAAGTGTGATACACCAAAATGTTCGTACGAATAAGGCCTATTTGTGTCCATACTCAGAAATGCTGTGATTTGTCCGGGTATTCCAGAAATTCAGATTTTGTTTACTGACCACCATTGGTGAATCACATTTTCATGGAGCAACTCCACAAAAAACTGATAGGATATAAGTGTGATACACCAAAATGTTCGTACGAATAAGGCCTATTCGTGTCCATACTTAGAAATGCTGCGACTAGTCCAGGTATTCCAGAAATTTAGATTTTGTTTACTGACCACCATTGGTGAATCACATTTTCATGGAGCAACTCCACAAAAAACTGATAGGATATAAGTGTGATACACCAAAATGTTCGCACGAATAAGGCCTATTTGTGTCCATACTCAGAAATGCTGCGACTAGTCCAGGTATTCCAGAAATTCAGATTTTGTTTACTGACCACCATTGGTGAATCACATTTTCATGGAGCAACTCCACAAAAAACTGATAGGATATAAGTGTGATACACTAAAATGTTCGTACGAATAAGGCCTATTTGTGTCCATACTTAGAAATGCTGCGACTAGTCCAGGTATTCCAGAAATTCAGATTTTGTTTACTGACCACCATTGGTGAATCACATTTTCATGGAGCAACTCCACAAAAAACTGATAGGATATAAGTGTGATACACCAAAATGTTCGTACGATTAAGGCCTATTCGTGTCCATACTTAGAAATGCTGCGACTAGTCCAGGTATTCCAGAAATTTAGATTTTGTTTACTGACCACCATTGGTGAATCACATTTTCATGGAGCAACTCCACAAAAAACTGATAGGATATAAGTGTGATACACTAAAATGTTCGTACGAATAAGGCCTATTTGTGTCCATACTCAGAAATGCTGCGATTTGTCCGGGTATTCCAGAAATTCAGATTTTGTTTACTGACCACCATTGGTGAATCACATTTTCATGGAGCAACTCCACAAAAAACTGATAGGATATAAGTGTGATACACTAAAATGTTCGTATGAATAAGGCCTATTTGTGTCCATACCTAGAAATGCTGCGACTAGTCCAGGTATTCCAGAAATTCAGATTTTGTTTACTGAACACCATTGGTGAATCACATTTTCATGGAGCAACTCCACAAAAACCTGATAGGATATAAGTGTGATACACCAAAATGTTCGTACGAATAAGGCCTATTTGTGTCCATACTTAGAAATGCTGCGACTAGTCCGGGTATTCCAGAAATTCAGATTTTGTTTACTGACCACCATTGGTGAATCACATTTTCATGGAGCAACTCCACAAAAAACTGATAGGATATAAGTGTGATACACCAAAATGTTCGTACGATTAAGGCCTATTCGTGTCCATACTTAGAAATGCTGCGACTAGTCCAGGTATTCCAGAAATTTAGATTTTGTTTACTGACCACCATTGGTGAATCACATTTTCATGGATTAACTCCACAAAAAACTGATAGGATATAAGTGTGATACACTAAAATGTTCGTATGAATAAGGCCTATTTGTGTCCATACCTAGAAATGCTGCGACTAGTCCAGGTATTCCAGAAATTCAGATTTTGTTTACTGAACACCATTGGTGAATCACATTTTCATGGAGCAACTCCACAAAAACCTGATAGGATATAAGTGTGATACACCAAAATGTTCGTATGAATAAGGCCAATTTGCGTCCATACTTAGAAATGCTGCGACTAGTCCAAGTATTCCAGAAATTCAGATTTTGTTTACTGACCACCATTGGTGAATCACATTTTCATGGAGCAACTCCACAAAAAACTGATAGGATATAATTGTGAGACACTAAAATGTTCGTATGAATAAGGCCTATTTATGTCCATACTTAGAAATGCTACGACTAGTCCAGGTATTCAGATTTTGTTTACTGACCACCATTGGTGAATCACATTTTCATGGAGCTACTCCACAAAAAACTGATAGGATATAAGTGTGATACACCAAAATGTTCGTACGAATAAGGCCTATTTGTGTCCATACTTAGAAATGCTGCGACTACTCCAGGTATTCCAGAAATTCAGATTTTGTTTACTGACCACCATTGGTGAATCACATTTTCATGTAGCAACTCCACAAAAAACTGATAGGATATAAGTGTGATACACCAAAATGTTCGTACGAATAAGGCCTATTTGCGTCCGTACTTAGAAATGCTGCGACAAGTCCAGGTATTCCAGAAATACATATTTTGTTTACTGACCACCATTGGTGAATCACATTTTCATGTAGCAACTCCACAAAAAACTGATAGGATATAAGTGTGATACACCAAAATGTTCGTACGAATAAGGCCTATTTGTGTCCATACTTAGAAATGCTGCGACTAGTCCAGGTATTCCAGAAATTCAGATTTTGTTTACTGACCACCATTGGTGAATCACATTTTCATGGAGCAACTCCACAAAAAACTGATAGGATATAAGTGTGATACACTAAAATGTTCGTATGAATAAGGCCTATTTGTGTCCATACTTAGAAATGCTGCGACTAGTCCAAGTATCACAGAAATTCAGATTTTGTTTACTGACCACCATTGGTGAATCACATTTTCATGGAGCAACTCCACAAAAAACTGATGGGATATAAGTGTGATACACCAAAATGTTCGTACGATTAAGGCCTATTCGTGTCCATACTTAGAAATGCTGTGACTAGTCCAGGTATTCCAGAAATTTAGATTTTGTTTACTGACCACCATTGGTGAATCACATTTTCATGGAGCAACTCCACAAAAAACTGATAGGATATAAGTGTGATACACCAAAATGTTCGTACGAATAAGGCCTATTTGTGTCCATACTCAGAAATGCTGCGATTTGTCCGGGTATTCCAGAAATTCAGATTTTGTTTACTGACCACCATTGGTGAATCACATTTTCATGGAGCAACTCCACAAAAAACTGATAGGATATAAGTGTGATACACTAAAATGTTCGTATGAATAAGGCCTATTTGTGTCCATACCTAGAAATGCTGCGACTAGTCCAGGTATTCCAGAAATTCAGATTTTGTTTACTGAACACCATTGGTGAATCACATTTTCATGGAGCAACTCCACAAAAACCTGATAGGATATAAGTGTGATACACCAAAATGTTCGTACGAATAAGGCCTATTTGTGTCCATACTTAGAAATGCTGCGACTAGTCCAGGTATTCCAGAAATTCAGATTTTGTTTACTGACCACCATTAGTGAATCACATTTTCATGGAGCAACTCCACAAAAAACTGATAGGATATAAGTGTGATACACCAAAATGTTCGTACGAATAAGGCCTATTTGTGTCCATACCTAGAAATGCTGCGACTAGTCCAGGTATTCCAGAAATTCAGATTTTGTTTACTGAACACCAATGGTGAATCACATTTTCATGGAGCAACTCCACAAAAAACTGATAGGATATAAGTGTGATACACCAAAATGTTCGTACGAATAAGGCCTATTTGTGTCCATACTTAGAAATGCTGCGACTAGTCCAGGTATTCCAGAAATTTAGGTTTTGTTTACTGACCACCATTGGTGAATCACATTTTCATGGAGCAACTCCACAAAAACCTGATAGGATATAAGTGTGATACACCAAAATGTTCGTACGAATAAGGCCTATTTGTGTCCATACTTAGAAATGCTGCGACTAGTCCAGGTATTCCAGAAATTCAGATTTTGTTTACTGACCACCTTTGGTGAATCACATTTTCATGGAGCAACTCCACAAAAAACTGATAGGATATAAGTGTGATACACTAAAATGTTCGTATGAATAAGGCCTATTTGTGTCCATACTTAGAAATGCTGCGACTAGTCCAAGTATTCCAGAAATTCAGATTTTGTTTACTGACCACCATTGGTGAATCACATTTTCATGGAGCAACTCCACAAAAAACTGATAGGATATAAGTGTGATACACCAAAATGTTCGTACGAATAAGGCCTATTTGTGTCCATACTTAGAAATGCTGCGACTAGTCCAGGTATTCCAGAAATTCAGATTTTGTTTACTGACCACCATTAGTGAATCACATTTTCATGGAGCAACTCCACAAAAAACTGATAGGATATAAGTGTGATACACCAAAATGTTCGTACGAATAAGGCCTATTCGTGTCCATACTTAGAAATGCTGCGACTAGTCCAGGTATTCCAGAAATTTAGATTTTGTTTACTGACCACCATTGGTGAATCACATTTTCATGGAGCAACTCCACAAAAAACTGATAGGATATAAGTGTGATACACCAAAATGTTCGCACGAATAAGGCCTATTTGTGTCCATACTCAGAAATGCTGCGACTAGTCCAGGTATTCCAGAAATTCAGATTTTGTTTACTGACCACCATTGGTGAATCACATTTTCATGGAGCAACTCCACAAAAAACTGATAGGATATAAGTGTGATACACTAAAATGTTCGTACGAATAAGGCCTATTTGTGTCCATACTTAGAAATGCTGCGACTAGTCCAGGTATTCCAGAAATTCAGATTTTGTTTACTGACCACCATTGGTGAATCACATTTTCATGGAGCAACTCCACAAAAAACTGATAGGATATAAGTGTGATACACCAAAATGTTCGTACGAATAAGGCCTATTTGTGTCCATACTTAGAAATGCTGCGACTAGTCCAGGTATTCCAGAAATTCAGATTTTGTTTACTGACCACCATTGGTGAATCACATTTTCATGGAGCAACTCCACAAAAAACTGATAGGATATAAGTGTGATACACTAAAATGTTCGTATGAATAAGGCCTATTTGTGCCCATACTTAGAAATGCTGCGACTAGTCCAAGTATTCCAGAAATTCAGATTTTGTTTACTGACCACCATTGGTGAATCACATTTTCATGGAGCAACTCCACAAAAAACTGATAGGATATAAGTGTGATACACCAAAATGTTCGTACGATTAAGGCCTATTCGTGTCCATACTTAGAAATGCTGCGACTAGTCCAGGTATTCCAGAAATTTAGATTTTGTTTACTGACCACCATTGGTGAATCACATTTTCATGGAGCAACTCCACAAAAAACTGATAGGATATAAGTGTGATACACTAAAATGTTCGTATGAATAAGGCCTATTTGTGTCCATACTTAGAAATGCTGCGACTAGTCCAAGTATTCCAGAAATTCAGATTTTGTTTACTGACCACCATTGGTGAATCACATTTTCATGGAGCAACTCCACAAAAAACTGATAGGATATAAGTGTGATACACCAAAATGTTCGTACGAATAAGGCCTATTTGTGTCCATACTTAGAAATGCTGCGACTAGTCCAGGTATTCCAGAAATTCAGATTTTGTTTACTGACCACCATTGGTGAATCACATTTTCATGGAGCAACTCCACAAAAAACTGATAGGATATAAGTGTGATACACCAAAATGTTCGTACGAATAAGGCCTATTTGTGTCCATACTTAGAAATGCTGCGACTAGTCCAGGTATTCCAGAAATTCAGATTTTGTTTACTGACCACCATTAGTGAATCACATTTTCATGGAGCAACTCCACAAAAAACTGATAGGATATAAGTGTGATACACCAAAATGTTCGTACGAATAAGGCCTATTCGTGTCCATACTTAGAAATGCTGCGACTAGTCCAGGTATTCCAGAAATTTAGATTTTGTTTACTGACCACCATTGGTGAATCACATTTTCATGGAGCAACTCCACAAAAAACTGATAGGATATAAGTGTGATACACCAAAATGTTCGCACGAATAAGGCCTATTTGTGTCCATACTCAGAAATGCTGCGACTAGTCCACGTATTCCAGAAATTCAGATTTTGTTTACTGACCACCATTGGTGAATCACATTTTCATGGAGCAACTCCACAAAAAACTGATAGGATATAAGTGTGATACACTAAAATGTTCGTATGAATAAGGCCTATTTGTGTCCATACCTAGAAATGCTGCGACTAGTCCAGGTATTCCAGAAATTCAGATTTTGTTTACTGAACACCATTGGTGAATCACATTTTCATGGAGCAACTCCACAAAAACCTGATAGGATATAAGTGTGATACACCAAAATGTTCGTACGAATAAGGCCTATTTGTGTCCATACTTAGAAATGCTGCGACTAGTCCAGGTATTCCAGAAATTCAGATTTTGTTTACTGACCACCATTGGTGAATCACATTTTCATGGAGCAACTCCACAAAAAACTGATAGGATATAAGTGTGATACACCAAAATGTTCGTACGATTAAGGCCTATTCGTGTCCATACTTAGAAATGCTGCGACTAGTCCAGGTATTCCAGAAATTTAGATTTTGTTTACTGACCACCATTGGTGAATCACATTTTCATGGAGCAACTCCACAAAAAACTGATAGGATATAAGTGTGATACACCAAAATGTTCGTACGAATAAGGCCTATTTGTGTCCATACTCAGAAATGCTGCGATTTGTCCGGGTATTCCAGAAATTCAGATTTTGTTTACTGACCACCATTGGTGAATCACATTTTCATGGAGCAACTCCACAAAAAACTGATAGGATATAAGTGTGATACACTAAAATGTTCGTATGAATAAGGCCTATTTGTGTCCATACCTAGAAATGCTGCGACTAGTCCAGGTATTCCAGAAATTCAGATTTTGTTTACTGAACACCATTGGTGAATCACATTTTCATGGAGCAACTCCACAAAAACCTGATAGGATATAAGTGTGATACACCAAAATGTTCGTACGAATAAGGCCTATTTGTGTCCATACTTAGAAATGCTGCGACTAGTCCAGGTATTCCAGAAATTCAGATTTTGTTTACTGACCACCATTAGTGAATCACATTTTCATGGAGCAACTCCACAAAAAACTGATAGGATATAAGTGTGATACACCAAAATGTTCGTACGAATAAGGCCTATTTGTGTCCATACCTAGAAATGCTGCGACTAGTCCAGGTATTCCAGAAATTCAGATTTTGTTTACTGAACACCAATGGTGAATCACATTTTCATGGAGCAACTCCACAAAAAACTGATAGGATATAAGTGTGATACACCAAAATGTTCGTACGAATAAGGCCTATTTGTGTCCATACTTAGAAATGCTGCGACTAGTCCAGGTATTCCAGAAATTCAGATTTTGTTTACTGACCACCATTGGTGAATCACATTTTCATGGAGCAACTCCACAAAAAACTGATAGGATATAAGTGTGATACACCAAAATGTTCGTACGATTAAGGCCTATTCGTGTCCATACTTAGAAATGCTGCGACTAGTCCAGGTATTCCAGAAATTTAGATTTTGTTTACTGACCACCATTGGTGAATCACATTTTCATGGAGCAACTCCACAAAAAACTGATAGGATATAAGTGTGATACACCAAAATGTTCGTACGAATAAGGCCTATTTGTGTCCATACTCAGAAATGCTGCGATTTGTCCGGGTATTCCAGAAATTCAGATTTTGTTTACTGACCACCATTGGTGAATCACATTTTCATGGAGCAACTCCACAAAAAACTGATAGGATATAAGTGTGATACACTAAAATGTTCGTATGAATAAGGCCTATTTGTGTCCATACCTAGAAATGCTGCGACTAGTCCAGGTATTCCAGAAATTCAGATTTTGTTTACTGAACACCAATGGTGAATCACATTTTCATGGAGCAACTCCACAAAAACCTGATAGGATATAAGTGTGATACACCAAAATGTTCGTACGAATAAGGCCTATTTGTGTCCATACTTAGAAATGCTGCGACTAGTCCAGGTATTCCAGAAATTCAGATTTTGTTTACTGACCACCATTAGTGAATCACATTTTCATGGAGCAACTCCACAAAAAACTGATAGGATATAAGTGTGATACACCAAAATGTTCGTACGAATAAGGCCTATTTGTGTCCATACCTAGAAATGCTGCGACTAGTCCAGGTATTCCAGAAATTCAGATTTTGTTTACTGAACACCAATGGTGAATCACATTTTCATGGAGCAACTCCACAAAAAACTGATAGGATATAAGTGTGATACACCAAAATGTTCGTACGAATAAGGCCTATTTGTGTCCATACTTAGAAATGCTGCGACTAGTCCAGGTATTCCAGAAATTTAGATTTTGTTTACTGACCACCATTGGTGAATCACATTTTCATGGAGCAACTCCACAAAAACCTGATAGGATATAAGTGTGATACACCAAAATGTTCGCACGAATAAGGCCTATTTGTGTCCATACTCAGAAATGCTGCGACTAGTCCAGGTATTCCAGAAATTCAGATTTTGTTTACTGACCACCATTGGTGAATCACATTTTCATGGAGCAACTCCACAAAAAACTGATAGGATATAAGTGTGATACACTAAAATGTTCGTATGAATAAGGCCTATTTGTGTCCATACCTAGAAGTGCTGCGACTAGTCCAGGTATTCCAGAAATTCAGATTTTGTTTACTGAACACCATTGGTGAATCACATTTTCATGGAGCAACTCCACAAAAACCTGATAGGATATAAGTGTGATACACCAAAATGTTCGTACGAATAAGGCCTATTTGTGTCCATACTTAGAAATGCTGCGACTAGTCCAGGTATTCCAGAAATTCAGATTTTGTTTACTGACCACCATTGGTGAATCACATTTTCATGGAGCAACTCCACAAAAAACTGATAGGATATAAGTGTGATACACCAAAATGTTCGTACGATTAAGGCCTATTCGTGTCCATACTTAGAAATGCTGCGACTAGTCCAGGTATTCCAGAAATTTAGATTTTGTTTACTGACCACCATTGGTGAATCACATTTTCATGGAGCAACTCCACAAAAAACTGATAGGATATAAGTGTGATACACCAAAATGTTCGTACGAATAAGGCCTATTTGTGTCCATACTCAGAAATGTTGCGATTTGTCCGGGTATTCCAGAAATTTAGATTTTGTTTACTGACCACCATTGGTGAATCACATTTTCATGGAGCAACTCCACAAAAAACTGATAGGATATAAGTGTGATACACTAAAATGTTCGTATGAATAAGGCCTATTTGTGTCCATACCTAGAAATGCTGCGACTAGTCCAGGTATTCCAGAAATTCAGATTTTGTTAACTGAACACCATTGGTGAATCACATTTTCATGGAGCAACTCCACAAAAACCTGATAGGATATAAGTGTGATACACCAAAATGTTCGTACGAATAAGGCCTATTTGTGTCCATACTTAGAAATGCTGCGACTAGTCCAGGTATTCCAGAAATTCAGATTTTGTTTACTGACCACCATTAGTGAATCACATTTTCATGGAGCAACTCCACAAAAAACTGATAGGATATAAGTGTGATACACCAAAATGTTCGTACGAATAAGGCCTATTTGTGTCCAAACTTAGAAATGCTGCGACTAGTCCAGGTATTCCAGAAATTCAGATTTTGTTTACTGACCACCATTGGTGAATCACATTTTCATGGAGCAACTCCACAAAAAACTGATAGGATATAAGTGTGATACACCAAAATGTTCGTACGAATGAGGCCTATTTGTGTCCATACTTAGAAATGCTGCGACTAGTCCAGGTATTCCAGAAATTCAGATTTTGTTTACTGACCACCATTGGTGAATCACATTTTCATGTAGCAACTCCACAAAAAACTGATAGGATATAAGTGTGATACACCAAAATGTTCGTACGAATAAGGCCTATTTGTGTCCATACTCAGAAATGCTGCGAGTTGTCCGGGTATTCCAGAAATTCAGATTTTGTTTACTGACCACCATTGGTGAATCACATTTTCATGGAGCAACTCCACAAAAAACTGATAGGATATAAGTGTGATACACTAAAATGTTCGTATGAATAAGGCCTATTTGTGTCCATACCTAGAAATGCTGCGACTAGTCCAGGTATTCCAGAAATTCAGATTTTGTTTACTGAACACCAATGGTGAATCACATTTTCATGGAGCAACTCCACAAAAAACTGATAGGATATAAGTGTGATACACCAAAATGTTCGTACGAATAAGGCCTATTTGTGTCCATACTTAGAAATGCTGCGACTAGTCCAGGTATTCCAGAAATTTAGATATTGTTTACTGACCACCATTGGTGAATCACATTTTCATGGAGCAACTCCACAAAAAACTGATAGGATATAAGTGTGATACACCAAAATGTTCGTACGATTAAGGCCTATTCGTGTCCATACTTAGAAATGCTGCGACTAGTCCAGGTATTCCAGAAATTTAGATTTTGTTTACTGACCACCATTGGTGAATCACATTTTCATGGAGCAACTCCACAAAAAACTGATAGGATATAAGTGTGATACACCAAAATGTTCGTACGAATAAGGCCTATTTGTGTCCATACTCAGAAATGCTGCGATTTGTCCGGGTATTCCAGAAATTCAGATTTTGTTTACTGACCACCATTGGTGAATCACATTTTCATGGAGCAACTCCACAAAAAACTGATAGGATATAAGTGTGATACACTAAAATGTTCGTATGAATAAGGCCTATTTGTGTCCATACCTAGAAATGCTGCGACTAGTCCAGGTATTCCAGAAATTCAGATTTTGTTTACTGACCACCATTGGTGAATCACATTTTCATGGAGCAACTCCACAAAAAACTGATAGGATATAAGTGTGATACACCAAAATGTTCGTACGAATGAGGCCTATTTGTGTCCATACTTAGAAATGCTGCGACTAGTCCAGGTATTCCAGAAATTCAGATTTTGTTTACTGACCACCATTGGTGAATCACATTTTCATGTAGCAACTCCACAAAAAACTGATAGGATATAAGTGTGATACACCAAAATGTTCGTACGAATAAGGCCTATTTGTGTCCATACTCAGAAATGCTGCGACTAGTCCAGGTATTCCAGAAATTCAGATTTTGTTTACTGACCACCATTGGTGAATCACATTTTCATGGAGCAACTCCACAAAAAACTGATAGGATATAAGTGTGATACACTAAAATGTTCGTATGAATAAGGCCTATTTGTGTCCATACCTAGAAATGCTGCGACTAGTCCAGGTATTCCAGAAATTCAGATTTTGTTTACTGAACACCATTGGTGAATCACATTTTCATGGAGCAACTCCACAAAAACCTGATAGGATATAAGTGTGATACACCAAAATGTTCGTACGAATAAGGCCTATTTGTGTCCATACTTAGAAATGCTGCGACTAGTCCAGGTATTCCAGAAATTCAGATTTTGTTTACTGAACACCAATGGTAAATCACATTTTCATGGAGCAACTCCACAAAAAACTGATAGGATATAAGTGTGATACACCAAAATGTTCGTACGAATAAGGCCTATTTGTGTCCATACTTAGAAATGCTGCGACTAGTCCAGGTATTCCAGAAATTTAGATTTTGTTTACTGACCACCATTGGTGAATCACATTTTCATGGAGCAACTCCACAAAAACCTGATAGGATATAAGTGTGATACACCAAAATGTTCGTACGAATAAGGCCTATTTGTGTCCATACTTAGAAATGCTGCGACTAGTCCAGGTATTCCAGAAATTCAGATTTTGTTTACTGACCACCTTTGGTGAATCACATTTTCATGGAGCAACTCCACAAAAAACTGATAGGATATAAGTGTGATACACTAAAATGTTCGTATGAATAAGGCCTATTTGTGTCCATACTTAGAAATGCTGCGACTAGTCCAAGTATTCCAGAAATTCAGATTTTGTTTACTGACCACCATTGGTGAATCACATTTTCATGGAGCAACTCCACAAAAAACTGATAGGATATAAGTGTGATACACCAAAATGTTCGTACGAATAAGGCCTATTTGTGTCCATACTTAGAAATGCTGCGACTAGTCCAGGTATTCCAGAAATTCAGATTTTGTTTACTGACCACCATTAGTGAATCACATTTTCATGGAGCAACTCCACAAAAAACTGATAGGATATAAGTGTGATACACCAAAATGTTCGTACGAATAAGGCCTATTTGTGTCCATACTTAGAAATGCTGCGACTAGTCCAGGTATTCCAGAAATTCAGATTTTGTTTACTGACCACCATTGGTGAATCACATTTTCATGGAGCAACTCCACAAAAAACTGATAGGATATAAGTGTGATACACCAAAATGTTCGTACGATTAAGGCCTATTCGTGTCCATACTTAGAAATGCTGCGACTAGTCCAGGTATTCCAGAAATTTAGATTTTGTTTACTGACCACCATTGGTGAATCACATTTTCATGGAGCAACTCCACAAAAAACTGATAGGATATAAGTGTGATACACCAAAATGTTCGTACGAATAAGGCCTATTTGTGTCCATACTCAGAAATGCTGCGATTTGTCCGGGTATTCCAGAAATTCAGATTTTGTTTACTGACCACCATTGGTGAATCACATTTTCATGGAGCAACTCCACAAAAAACTGATAGGATATAAGTGTGATACACTAAAATGTTCGTATGAATAAGGCCTATTTGTGTCCATACCTAGAAATGCTGCGACTAGTCCAGGTATTCCAGAAATTCAGATTTTGTTTACTGAACACCAATGGTGAATCACATTTTCATGGAGCAACTCCACAAAAACCTGATAGGATATAAGTGTGATACACCAAAATGTTCGTACGAATAAGGCCTATTTGTGTCCATACTTAGAAATGCTGCGACTAGTCCAGGTATTCCAGAAATTCAGATTTTGTTTACTGACCACCATTAGTGAATCACATTTTCATGGAGCAACTCCACAAAAAACTGATAGGATATAAGTGTGATACACCAAAATGTTCGTACGAATAAGGCCTATTTGTGTCCATACCTAGAAATGCTGCGACTAGTCCAGGTATTCCAGAAATTCAGATTTTGTTTACTGAACACCAATGGTGAATCACATTTTCATGGAGCAACTCCACAAAAAACTGATAGGATATAAGTGTGATACACCAAAATGTTCGTACGAATAAGGCCTATTTGTGTCCATACTTAGAAATGCTGCGACTAGTCCAGGTATTCCAGAAATTTAGATTTTGTTTACTGACCACCATTGGTGAATCACATTTTCATGGAGCAACTCCACAAAAACCTGATAGGATATAAGTGTGATACACCAAAATGTTCGCACGAATAAGGCCTATTTGTGTCCATACTCAGAAATGCTGCGACTAGTCCAGGTATTCCAGAAATTCAGATTTTGTTTACTGACCACCATTGGTGAATCACATTTTCATGGAGCAACTCCACAAAAAACTGATAGGATATAAGTGTGATACACTAAAATGTTCGTATGAATAAGGCCTATTTGTGTCCATACCTAGAAGTGCTGCGACTAGTCCAGGTATTCCAGAAATTCAGATTTTGTTTACTGAACACCATTGGTGAATCACATTTTCATGGAGCAACTCCACAAAAACCTGATAGGATATAAGTGTGATACACCAAAATGTTCGTACGAATAAGGCCTATTTGTGTCCATACTTAGAAATGCTGCGACTAGTCCAGGTATTCCAGAAATTCAGATTTTGTTTACTGACCACCATTGGTGAATCACATTTTCATGGAGCAACTCCACAAAAAACTGATAGGATATAAGTGTGATACACCAAAATGTTCGTACGATTAAGGCCTATTCGTGTCCATACTTAGAAATGCTGCGACTAGTCCAGGTATTCCAGAAATTTAGATTTTGTTTACTGACCACCATTGGTGAATCACATTTTCATGGAGCAACTCCACAAAAAACTGATAGGATATAAGTGTGATACACCAAAATGTTCGTACGAATAAGGCCTATTTGTGTCCATACTCAGAAATGCTGCGATTTGTCCGGGTATTCCAGAAATTTAGATTTTGTTTACTGACCACCATTGGTGAATCACATTTTCATGGAGCAACTCCACAAAAAACTGATAGGATATAAGTGTGATACACTAAAATGTTCGTATGAATAAGGCCTATTTGTGTCCATACCTAGAAATGCTGCGACTAGTCCAGGTATTCCAGAAATTCAGATTTTGTTAACTGAACACCATTGGTGAATCACATTTTCATGGAGCAACTCCACAAAAACCTGATAGGATATAAGTGTGATACACCAAAATGTTCGTACGAATAAGGCCTATTTGTGTCCATACTTAGAAATGCTGCGACTAGTCCAGGTATTCCAGAAATTCAGATTTTGTTTACTGACCACCATTAGTGAATCACATTTTCATGGAGCAACTCCACAAAAAACTGATAGGATATAAGTGTGATACACCAAAATGTTCGTACGAATAAGGCCTATTTGTGTCCAAACTTAGAAATGCTGCGACTAGTCCAGGTATTCCAGAAATTCAGATTTTGTTTACTGACCACCATTGGTGAATCACATTTTCATGGAGCAACTCCACAAAAAACTGATAGGATATAAGTGTGATACACCAAAATGTTCGTACGAATGAGGCCTATTTGTGTCCATACTTAGAAATGCTGCGACTAGTCCAGGTATTCCAGAAATTCAGATTTTGTTTACTGACCACCATTGGTGAATCACATTTTCATGTAGCAACTCCACAAAAAACTGATAGGATATAAGTGTGATACACCAAAATGTTCGTACGAATAAGGCCTATTTGTGTCCATACTCAGAAATGCTGCGAGTTGTCCGGGTATTCCAGAAATTCAGATTTTGTTTACTGACCACCATTGGTGAATCACATTTTCATGGAGCAACTCCACAAAAAACTGATAGGATATAAGTGTGATACACTAAAATGTTCGTATGAATAAGGCCTATTTGTGTCCATACCTAGAAATGCTGCGACTAGTCCAGGTATTCCAGAAATTCAGATTTTGTTTACTGAACACCAATGGTGAATCACATTTTCATGGAGCAACTCCACAAAAAACTGATAGGATATAAGTGTGATACACCAAAATGTTCGTACGAATAAGGCCTATTTGTGTCCATACTTAGAAATGCTGCGACTAGTCCAGGTATTCCAGAAATTTAGATATTGTTTACTGACCACCATTGGTGAATCACATTTTCATGGAGCAACTCCACAAAAAACTGATAGGATATAAGTGTGATACACCAAAATGTTCGTACGATTAAGGCCTATTCGTGTCCATACTTAGAAATGCTGCGACTAGTCCAGGTATTCCAGAAATTTAGATTTTGTTTACTGACCACCATTGGTGAATCACATTTTCATGGAGCAACTCCACAAAAAACTGATAGGATATAAGTGTGATACACTAAAATGTTCGTATGAATAAGGCCTATTTGTGTCCATACCTAGAAATGCTGCGACTAGTCCAGGTATTCCAGAAATTCAGATTTTGTTTACTGAACACCATTGGTGAATCACATTTTCATGGAGCAACTCCACAAAAACCTGATAGGATATAAGTGTGATACACCAAAATGTTCGTACGAATAAGGCCTATTTGTGTCCATACTTAGAAATGCTGCGACTAGTCCAGGTATTCCAGAAATTCAGATTTTGTTTACTGAACACCAATGGTAAATCACATTTTCATGGAGCAACTCCACAAAAAACTGATAGGATATAAGTGTGATACACCAAAATGTTCGTACGAATAAGGCCTATTTGTGTCCATACTTAGAAATGCTGCGACTAGTCCAGGTATTCCAGAAATTTAGATTTTGTTTACTGACCACCATTGGTGAATCACATTTTCATGGAGCAACTCCACAAAAACCTGATAGGATATAAGTGTGATACACCAAAATGTTCGTACGAATAAGGCCTATTTGTGTCCATACTTAGAAATGCTGCGACTAGTCCAGGTATTCCAGAAATTCAGATTTTGTTTACTGACCACCATTAGTGAATCACATTTTCATGGAGCAACTCCACAAAAAACTGATAGGATATAAGTGTGATACACCAAAATGTTCGTACGAATAAGGCCTATTTGTGTCCATACCTAGAAATGCTGCGACTAGTCCAGGTATTCCAGAAATTCAGATTTTGTTTACTGAACACCAATGGTGAATCACATTTTCATGGAGCAACTCCACAAAAAACTGATAGGATATAAGTGTGATACACCAAAATATTCGTACGAATAAGGCCTATTTGTGTCCATACTTAGAAATGCTGCGACTAGTCCAGGTATTCCAGAAATTTAGATTTTGTTTACTGACCACCATTGGTGAATCACATTTTCATGGAGCAACTCCACAAAAACCTGATAGGATATAAGTGTGATACACCAAAATGTTCGTACGAATAAGGCCTATTTGTGTCCATACTTAGAAATGCTGCGACCAGTCCAGGTATTCCAGAAATTCAGATTTTGTTTACTGACCACCATTGGTGAATCACATTTTCATGGAGCAACTCCACAAAAAACTGATAGGATATAAGTGTGATACACCAAAATGTTCGTACGATTAAGGCCTATTCGTGTCCATACTTAGAAATGCTGCGACTAGTCCAGGTATTCCAGAAATTTAGATTTTGTTTACTGACCACCATTGGTGAATCACATTTTCATGGAGCAACTCCACAAAAAACTGATAGGATATAAGTGTGATACACTAAAATGTTCGTATGAATAAGGCCTATTTGTGTCCATACCTAGAAATGCTGCGACTAGTCCAGGTATTCCAGAAATTCAGATTTTGTTTACTGAACACCATTGGTGAATCACATTTTCATGGAGCAACTCCACAAAAACCTGATAGGATATAAGTGTGATACACCAAAATGTTCGTACGAATAAGGCCTATTTGTGTCCATACTTAGAAATGCTGCGACTAGTCCAGGTATTCCAGAAATTCAGATTTTGTTTACTGACCACCATTGGTGAATCACATTTTCATGGAGCAACTCCACAAAAAACTGATAGGATATAAGTGTGATACACCAAAATGTTCGTACGATTAAGGCCTATTCGTGTCCATACTTAGAAATGCTGCGACTAGTCCAGGTATTCCAGAAATTTAGATTTTGTTTACTGACCACCATTGGTGAATCACATTTTCATGGAGCAACTCCACAAAAAACTGATAGGATATAAGTGTGATACACCAAAATGTTCGTACGAATAAGGCCTATTCGTGTCCATACTTAGAAATGCTGCGACTAGTCCAGGTATTCCAGAAATTCAGATTTTGTTTACTGACCACCATTGGTGAATCACATTTTCATGGAGCAACTCCACAAAAAACTGATAGGATATAAGTGTGATACACTAAAATGTTCGTATGAATAAGGCCTATTTGTGTCCATACCTAGAAATGCTGCGACTAGTCCAGGTATTCCAGAAATTCAGATTTTGTTTACTGAACACCATTGGTGAATCACATTTTCATGGAGCAACTCCACAAAAACCTGATAGGATATAAGTGTGATACACCAAAATGTTCGTACGAATAAGGCCTATTTGTGTCCATACTTAGAAATGCTGCGACTAGTCCAGGTATTCCAGAAATTCAGATTTTGTTTACTGACCACCAATGGTGAATCACATTTTCATGGAGCAACTCCACAAAAAACTGATAGGATATAAGTGTGATACACCAAAATGTTCGTACGAATAAGGCCTATTTGTGTCCATACTTAGAAATGCTGCGACTAGTCCAGGTATTCCAGAAATTTAGATTTTGTTTACTGACCACCATTAGTGAATCACATTTTCATGGAGCAACTCCACAAAAAACTGATAGGATATAAGTGTGATACACCAAAATGTTCGTACGAATAAGGCCTATTTGTGTCCATACTTAGAAATGCTGCGACTAGTCCAGGTATTCCAGAAATTCAGATTTTGTTTACTGACCACCATTGGTGAATCACATTTTCATGGAGCAACTCCACAAAAAACTGATAGGATATAAGTGTGATACACCAAAATGTTCGTACGAATGAGGCCTATTTGTGTCCATACTTAGAAATGCTGCGACTAGTCCAGGTATTCCAGAAATTCAGATTTTGTTTACTGACCACCATTAGTGAATCACATTTTCATGGAGCAACTCCACAAAAAACTGATAGGATATAAGTGTGATACACCAAAATGTTCGTACGAATAAGGCCTATTTGTGTCCATACCTAGAAATGCTGCGACTAGTCCAGGTATTCCAGAAATTCAGATTTTGTTTACTGAACACCATTGGTGAATCACATTTTCATGGAGCAACTCCACAAAAACCTGATAGGATATAAGTGTGATACACCAAAATGTTCGTACGAATAAGGCCTATTTGTGTCCATACTTAGAAATGCTGCGACTAGTCCAGGTATTCCAGAAATTCAGATTTTGTTTACTGACCACCATTGGTGAATCACATTTTCATGGAGCAACTCCACAAAAAACTGATAGGATATAAGTGTGATACACCAAAATGTTCGTACGAATAAGGCCTATTCGTGTCCATACTTAGAAATGCTGCGACTAGTCCAGGTATTCCAGAAATTTAGATTTTGTTTACTGACCACCATTGGTGAATCACATTTTCATGGAGCAACTCCACAAAAAACTGATAGGATATAAGTGTGATACACCAAAATGTTCGTACGAATAAGGCCTATTTGTGTCCATACTCAGAAATGCTGCGATTTGTCCGGGTATTCCAGAAATTCAGATTTTGTTTACTGACCACCATTGGTGAATCACATTTTCATGGAGCAACTCCACAAAAAACTGATAGGATATAAGTGTGATACACTAAAATGTTCGTATGAATAAGGCCTATTTGTGTCCATACCTAGAAATGCTGCGACTAGTCCAGGTATTCCAGAAATTCAGATTTTGTTTACTGAACACCATTGGTGAATCACATTTTCATGGAGCAACTCCACAAAAACCTGATAGGATATAAGTGTGATACACCAAAATGTTCGTACGAATAAGGCCTATTTGTGTCCATACTTAGAAATGCTGCGAATAGTCCAGGTATTCCAGAAATTCAGATTTTGTTTACTGACCACCATTGGTGAATCACATTTTCATGGAGCAACTCCACAAAAAACTGATAGGATATAAGTGTGATACACCAAAATGTTCGTACGAATAAGGCCTATTCGTGTCCATACTTAGAAATACTGCGACTAGTCCAGGTATTCCAGAAATTTAGATTTTGTTTACTGACCACCATTGGTGAATCACATTTTCATGGAGCAACTCCACAAAAAACTGATAGGATATAAGTGTGATACACCAAAATGTTCGTACGAATAAGGCCTATTTGTGTCCATACTCAGAAATGCTGCGACTTGTCCAGGTATTCCAGAAATTCAGATTTTGTTTACTGACCACCATTGGTGAATCACATTTTCATGGAGCAACTCCACAAAAAACTGATAGGATATAAGTGTGATACACTAAAATGTTCGTATGAATAAGGCCTATTTGTGTCCATACCTAGAAATGCTGCGACTAGTCCAGGTATTCCAGAAATTCAGATTTTGTTTACTGAACACCATTGGTGAATCACATTTTCATGGAGCAACTCCACAAAAACCTGATAGGATATAAGTGTGATACACCAAAATGTTCGTACGAATAAGGCCTATTTGTGTCCATACTTAGAAATGCTGCGACTAGTCCAGGTATTCCAGAAATTCAGATTTTGTTTACTGACCACCATTGGTGAATCACATTTTCATGGAGCAACTCCACAAAAAACTGATAGGATATAAGTGTGATACACCAAAATGTTCGTACGAATAAGGCCTATTCGTGTCCATACTTAGAAATGCTGCGACTAGTCCAGGTATTCCAGAAATTTAGATTTTGTTTACTGACCACCATTGGTGAATCACATTTTCATGGAGCAACTCCACAAAAAACTGATAGGATATAAGTGTGATACACCAAAATGTTCGTACGAATAAGGCCTATTTGCGTCCATACTTAGAAATGCTGCGACTAGTCCAGGTATTCCAGAAATTCAGATTTTCTTTACTGACCACCATTGGTGAATCACATTTTCATGGAGCAACTTCACAAAAAACTGATAGGATATAAGTGTGATACACCAAAATGTTCGTACGAATAAGGCCTATTTGTGTCCATACTTAGAAATGCTGCGACTAGTCCAGGTATTCCAGAAATTCAGATTTTGTTTACTGACCACCATTGGTGAATCACATTTTCATGGAGCAACTCCACAAAAAACTGATAGGATATAAGTGTGATACACCAAAATGTTCGTACGAATAAGGCCTATTTGTGTACATACTTAGAAATACTGCGACTAGTCCAGGTATTCCAGAAATTCAGATTTTGTTTACTGACCACCATTAGTGAATCACATTTTCATGGAGCAACTCCACAAAAAACTGATAGGATATAAGTGTGATACACCAAAATGTTCGTACGAATAAGGCCTATTCGTGTCCATACTTAGAAATGCTGCGACTAGTCCAGGTATTCCAGAAATTCAGATTTTGTTTACTGACCACCATTGGTGAATCACATTTTCATGGAGCAACTTCACAAAAAACTGATAGGATATAAGTGTGATACACCAAAATGTTCGTACGAATAAGGCCTATTTGTGTCCATACTTAGAAATGCTGCGACTAGTCCAGGTATTCCAGAAATTCAGATTTTGTTTTGCTGACCACCATTAGTGAATCACATTTTCATGGAGCAACTCCACAAAAAACTGATAGGATATAAGTGTGATACACCAAAATGTTCGTACGAATAAGGCCTATTCGTGTCCATACTTAGAAATGCTGCGACTAGTCCAGGTATTCCAGAAATTCAGATTTTGTTTACTGACCACCATTGGTGAATCACATTTTCATGGAGCAACTCCACAAAAAACTGATAGGATATAAGTGTGATACACCAAAATGTTCGTACGAATGAGGCCTATTTGTGTCCATACTTAGAAATGCTGCGACTAGTCCAGGTATTCCAGAAATTCAGATTTTGTTTACTGACCACCATTGGTGAATCACATTTTCATGGAGCAACTCCACAAAAAACTGATAGGATATAAGTGTGATACACTAAAATGTTCGTATGAATAAGGCCTATTTGTGTCCATACCTAGAAATGCTGCGACTAGTCCAGGTATTCCAGAAATTCAGATTTTGTTTACTGAACACCATTGGTGAATCACATTTTCATGGAGCAACTTCACAAAAAACTGATAGGATATAAGTGTGATACACCAAAATGTTCGTACGAATAAGGCCTATTTGTGTCCATACTTAGAAATGCTGCGACTAGTCCGGGTATTCCAGAAATTCAGATTTTGTTTACTGACCACCATTGGTGAATCACATTTTCATGGAGCAACTTCACAAAAAACTGATAGGATATAAGTGTGATACACCAAAATGTTCGTACGAATAAGGCCTATTTGTGTCCATACTTAGAAATGCTGCGACTAGTCCAGGTATTCCAGAAATTCAGATTTTGTTTACTGACCACCATTGGTGAATCACATTTTCATGGAGCAACTCCACAAAAACCTGATAGGATATAAGTGTGATACACCAAAATGTTCGTACGAATAAGGCCTATTTGTGTCCATACTTAGAAATGCTGCGACTAGTCCAGGTATTCCAGAAATTCAGATTTTGTTTACTGACCACCATTGGTGAATCACATTTTCATGGAGCAACTCCACAAAAAACTGATAGGATATAAGTGTGATACACCAAAATGTTCGCACGAATAAGGCCTATTTGTGTCCATACTCAGAAATGCTGCGACTAGTCCAGGTATTCCAGAAATTCAGATTTTGTTTACTGACCACCATTGGTGAATCACATTTTCATGGAGCAACTCCACAAAAAACTGATAGGATATAAGTGTGATACACTAAAATGTTCGTATGAATAAGGCCTATTTGTGTCCATACCTAGAAGTGCTGCGACTAGTCCAGGTATTCCAGAAATTCAGATTTTGTTTACTGAACACCATTGGTGAATCACATTTTCATGGAGCAACTCCACAAAAACCTGATAGGATATAAGTGTGATACACCAAAATGTTCGTACGAATAAGGCCTATTTGTGTCCATACTTAGAAATGCTGCGACTAGTCCAGGTATTCCAGAAATTCAGATTTTGTTTACTGACCACCATTGGTGAATCACATTTTCATGGAGCAACTCCACAAAAAACTGATAGGATATAAGTGTGATACACCAAAATGTTCGTACGATTAAGGCCTATTCGTGTCCATACTTAGAAATGCTGCGACTAGTCCAGGTATTCCAGAAATTTAGATTTTGTTTACTGACCACCATTGGTGAATCACATTTTCATGGAGCAACTCCACAAAAAACTGATAGGATATAAGTGTGATACACCAAAATGTTCGTACGAATAAGGCCTATTTGTGTCCATACTCAGAAATGCTGCGATTTGTCCGGGTATTCCAGAAATTTAGATTTTGTTTACTGACCACCATTGGTGAATCACATTTTCATGGAGCAACTCCACAAAAAACTGATAGGATATAAGTGTGATACACTAAAATGTTCGTATGAATAAGGCCTATTTGTGTCCATACCTAGAAATGCTGCGACTAGTCCAGGTATTCCAGAAATTCAGATTTTGTTAACTGAACACCATTGGTGAATCACATTTTCATGGAGCAACTCCACAAAAACCTGATAGGATATAAGTGTGATACACCAAAATGTTCGTACGAATAAGGCCTATTTGTGTCCATACTTAGAAATGCTGCGACTAGTCCAGGTATTCCAGAAATTCAGATTTTGTTTACTGACCACCATTAGTGAATCACATTTTCATGGAGCAACTCCACAAAAAACTGATAGGATATAAGTGTGATACACCAAAATGTTCGTACGAATAAGGCCTATTTGTGTCCAAACTTAGAAATGCTGCGACTAGTCCAGGTATTCCAGAAATTCAGATTTTGTTTACTGACCACCATTGGTGAATCACATTTTCATGGAGCAACTCCACAAAAAACTGATAGGATATAAGTGTGATACACCAAAATGTTCGTACGAATGAGGCCTATTTGTGTCCATACTTAGAAATGCTGCGACTAGTCCAGGTATTCCAGAAATTCAGATTTTGTTTACTGACCACCATTGGTGAATCACATTTTCATGTAGCAACTCCACAAAAAACTGATAGGATATAAGTGTGATACACCAAAATGTTCGTACGAATAAGGCCTATTTGTGTCCATACTCAGAAATGCTGCGAGTTGTCCGGGTATTCCAGAAATTCAGATTTTGTTTACTGACCACCATTGGTGAATCACATTTTCATGGAGCAACTCCACAAAAAACTGATAGGATATAAGTGTGATACACTAAAATGTTCGTATGAATAAGGCCTATTTGTGTCCATACCTAGAAATGCTGCGACTAGTCCAGGTATTCCAGAAATTCAGATTTTGTTTACTGAACACCAATGGTGAATCACATTTTCATGGAGCAACTCCACAAAAAACTGATAGGATATAAGTGTGATACACCAAAATGTTCGTACGAATAAGGCCTATTTGTGTCCATACTTAGAAATGCTGCGACTAGTCCAGGTATTCCAGAAATTTAGATATTGTTTACTGACCACCATTGGTGAATCACATTTTCATGGAGCAACTCCACAAAAAACTGATAGGATATAAGTGTGATACACCAAAATGTTCGTACGATTAAGGCCTATTCGTGTCCATACTTAGAAATGCTGCGACTAGTCCAGGTATTCCAGAAATTTAGATTTTGTTTACTGACCACCATTGGTGAATCACATTTTCATGGAGCAACTCCACAAAAAACTGATAGGATATAAGTGTGATACACTAAAATGTTCGTATGAATAAGGCCTATTTGTGTCCATACCTAGAAATGCTGCGACTAGTCCAGGTATTCCAGAAATTCAGATTTTGTTTACTGAACACCATTGGTGAATC
The DNA here is from genome assembly GCA_949987735.1 of Leucophora obtusa. Lineage (NCBI taxonomy): Eukaryota > Metazoa > Arthropoda > Insecta > Diptera > Anthomyiidae > Leucophora > Leucophora obtusa. The sequence goes on along the minus strand of OX465297.1, from coordinate 169,603,719 downwards.
ACATTTTCATGGAGCAACTCCACAAAAACCTGATAGGATATAAGTGTGATACACCAAAATGTTCGTACGAATAAGGCCTATTTGTGTCCATACTTAGAAATGCTGCGACTAGTCCAGGTATTCCAGAAATTCAGATTTTGTTTACTGAACACCAATGGTAAATCACATTTTCATGGAGCAACTCCACAAAAAACTGATAGGATATAAGTGTGATACACCAAAATGTTCGTACGAATAAGGCCTATTTGTGTCCATACTTAGAAATGCTGCGACTAGTCCAGGTATTCCAGAAATTTAGATTTTGTTTACTGACCACCATTGGTGAATCACATTTTCATGGAGCAACTCCACAAAAACCTGATAGGATATAAGTGTGATACACCAAAATGTTCGTACGAATAAGGCCTATTTGTGTCCATACTTAGAAATGCTGCGACTAGTCCAGGTATTCCAGAAATTCAGATTTTGTTTACTGACCACCATTAGTGAATCACATTTTCATGGAGCAACTCCACAAAAAACTGATAGGATATAAGTGTGATACACCAAAATGTTCGTACGAATAAGGCCTATTTGTGTCCATACCTAGAAATGCTGCGACTAGTCCAGGTATTCCAGAAATTCAGATTTTGTTTACTGAACACCAATGGTGAATCACATTTTCATGGAGCAACTCCACAAAAAACTGATAGGATATAAGTGTGATACACCAAAATATTCGTACGAATAAGGCCTATTTGTGTCCATACTTAGAAATGCTGCGACTAGTCCAGGTATTCCAGAAATTTAGATTTTGTTTACTGACCACCATTGGTGAATCACATTTTCATGGAGCAACTCCACAAAAACCTGATAGGATATAAGTGTGATACACCAAAATGTTCGTACGAATAAGGCCTATTTGTGTCCATACTTAGAAATGCTGCGACCAGTCCAGGTATTCCAGAAATTCAGATTTTGTTTACTGACCACCATTGGTGAATCACATTTTCATGGAGCAACTCCACAAAAAACTGATAGGATATAAGTGTGATACACCAAAATGTTCGTACGATTAAGGCCTATTCGTGTCCATACTTAGAAATGCTGCGACTAGTCCAGGTATTCCAGAAATTTAGATTTTGTTTACTGACCACCATTGGTGAATCACATTTTCATGGAGCAACTCCACAAAAAACTGATAGGATATAAGTGTGATACACTAAAATGTTCGTATGAATAAGGCCTATTTGTGTCCATACCTAGAAATGCTGCGACTAGTCCAGGTATTCCAGAAATTCAGATTTTGTTTACTGAACACCATTGGTGAATCACATTTTCATGGAGCAACTCCACAAAAACCTGATAGGATATAAGTGTGATACACCAAAATGTTCGTACGAATAAGGCCTATTTGTGTCCATACTTAGAAATGCTGCGACTAGTCCAGGTATTCCAGAAATTCAGATTTTGTTTACTGACCACCATTGGTGAATCACATTTTCATGGAGCAACTCCACAAAAAACTGATAGGATATAAGTGTGATACACCAAAATGTTCGTACGATTAAGGCCTATTCGTGTCCATACTTAGAAATGCTGCGACTAGTCCAGGTATTCCAGAAATTTAGATTTTGTTTACTGACCACCATTGGTGAATCACATTTTCATGGAGCAACTCCACAAAAAACTGATAGGATATAAGTGTGATACACCAAAATGTTCGTACGAATAAGGCCTATTCGTGTCCATACTTAGAAATGCTGCGACTAGTCCAGGTATTCCAGAAATTCAGATTTTGTTTACTGACCACCATTGGTGAATCACATTTTCATGGAGCAACTCCACAAAAAACTGATAGGATATAAGTGTGATACACTAAAATGTTCGTATGAATAAGGCCTATTTGTGTCCATACCTAGAAATGCTGCGACTAGTCCAGGTATTCCAGAAATTCAGATTTTGTTTACTGAACACCATTGGTGAATCACATTTTCATGGAGCAACTCCACAAAAACCTGATAGGATATAAGTGTGATACACCAAAATGTTCGTACGAATAAGGCCTATTTGTGTCCATACTTAGAAATGCTGCGACTAGTCCAGGTATTCCAGAAATTCAGATTTTGTTTACTGACCACCAATGGTGAATCACATTTTCATGGAGCAACTCCACAAAAAACTGATAGGATATAAGTGTGATACACCAAAATGTTCGTACGAATAAGGCCTATTTGTGTCCATACTTAGAAATGCTGCGACTAGTCCAGGTATTCCAGAAATTTAGATTTTGTTTACTGACCACCATTAGTGAATCACATTTTCATGGAGCAACTCCACAAAAAACTGATAGGATATAAGTGTGATACACCAAAATGTTCGTACGAATAAGGCCTATTTGTGTCCATACTTAGAAATGCTGCGACTAGTCCAGGTATTCCAGAAATTCAGATTTTGTTTACTGACCACCATTGGTGAATCACATTTTCATGGAGCAACTCCACAAAAAACTGATAGGATATAAGTGTGATACACCAAAATGTTCGTACGAATGAGGCCTATTTGTGTCCATACTTAGAAATGCTGCGACTAGTCCAGGTATTCCAGAAATTCAGATTTTGTTTACTGACCACCATTAGTGAATCACATTTTCATGGAGCAACTCCACAAAAAACTGATAGGATATAAGTGTGATACACCAAAATGTTCGTACGAATAAGGCCTATTTGTGTCCATACCTAGAAATGCTGCGACTAGTCCAGGTATTCCAGAAATTCAGATTTTGTTTACTGAACACCATTGGTGAATCACATTTTCATGGAGCAACTCCACAAAAACCTGATAGGATATAAGTGTGATACACCAAAATGTTCGTACGAATAAGGCCTATTTGTGTCCATACTTAGAAATGCTGCGACTAGTCCAGGTATTCCAGAAATTCAGATTTTGTTTACTGACCACCATTGGTGAATCACATTTTCATGGAGCAACTCCACAAAAAACTGATAGGATATAAGTGTGATACACCAAAATGTTCGTACGAATAAGGCCTATTCGTGTCCATACTTAGAAATGCTGCGACTAGTCCAGGTATTCCAGAAATTTAGATTTTGTTTACTGACCACCATTGGTGAATCACATTTTCATGGAGCAACTCCACAAAAAACTGATAGGATATAAGTGTGATACACCAAAATGTTCGTACGAATAAGGCCTATTTGTGTCCATACTCAGAAATGCTGCGATTTGTCCGGGTATTCCAGAAATTCAGATTTTGTTTACTGACCACCATTGGTGAATCACATTTTCATGGAGCAACTCCACAAAAAACTGATAGGATATAAGTGTGATACACTAAAATGTTCGTATGAATAAGGCCTATTTGTGTCCATACCTAGAAATGCTGCGACTAGTCCAGGTATTCCAGAAATTCAGATTTTGTTTACTGAACACCATTGGTGAATCACATTTTCATGGAGCAACTCCACAAAAACCTGATAGGATATAAGTGTGATACACCAAAATGTTCGTACGAATAAGGCCTATTTGTGTCCATACTTAGAAATGCTGCGAATAGTCCAGGTATTCCAGAAATTCAGATTTTGTTTACTGACCACCATTGGTGAATCACATTTTCATGGAGCAACTCCACAAAAAACTGATAGGATATAAGTGTGATACACCAAAATGTTCGTACGAATAAGGCCTATTCGTGTCCATACTTAGAAATACTGCGACTAGTCCAGGTATTCCAGAAATTTAGATTTTGTTTACTGACCACCATTGGTGAATCACATTTTCATGGAGCAACTCCACAAAAAACTGATAGGATATAAGTGTGATACACCAAAATGTTCGTACGAATAAGGCCTATTTGTGTCCATACTCAGAAATGCTGCGACTTGTCCAGGTATTCCAGAAATTCAGATTTTGTTTACTGACCACCATTGGTGAATCACATTTTCATGGAGCAACTCCACAAAAAACTGATAGGATATAAGTGTGATACACTAAAATGTTCGTATGAATAAGGCCTATTTGTGTCCATACCTAGAAATGCTGCGACTAGTCCAGGTATTCCAGAAATTCAGATTTTGTTTACTGAACACCATTGGTGAATCACATTTTCATGGAGCAACTCCACAAAAACCTGATAGGATATAAGTGTGATACACCAAAATGTTCGTACGAATAAGGCCTATTTGTGTCCATACTTAGAAATGCTGCGACTAGTCCAGGTATTCCAGAAATTCAGATTTTGTTTACTGACCACCATTGGTGAATCACATTTTCATGGAGCAACTCCACAAAAAACTGATAGGATATAAGTGTGATACACCAAAATGTTCGTACGAATAAGGCCTATTCGTGTCCATACTTAGAAATGCTGCGACTAGTCCAGGTATTCCAGAAATTTAGATTTTGTTTACTGACCACCATTGGTGAATCACATTTTCATGGAGCAACTCCACAAAAAACTGATAGGATATAAGTGTGATACACCAAAATGTTCGTACGAATAAGGCCTATTTGCGTCCATACTTAGAAATGCTGCGACTAGTCCAGGTATTCCAGAAATTCAGATTTTCTTTACTGACCACCATTGGTGAATCACATTTTCATGGAGCAACTTCACAAAAAACTGATAGGATATAAGTGTGATACACCAAAATGTTCGTACGAATAAGGCCTATTTGTGTCCATACTTAGAAATGCTGCGACTAGTCCAGGTATTCCAGAAATTCAGATTTTGTTTACTGACCACCATTGGTGAATCACATTTTCATGGAGCAACTCCACAAAAAACTGATAGGATATAAGTGTGATACACCAAAATGTTCGTACGAATAAGGCCTATTTGTGTACATACTTAGAAATACTGCGACTAGTCCAGGTATTCCAGAAATTCAGATTTTGTTTACTGACCACCATTAGTGAATCACATTTTCATGGAGCAACTCCACAAAAAACTGATAGGATATAAGTGTGATACACCAAAATGTTCGTACGAATAAGGCCTATTCGTGTCCATACTTAGAAATGCTGCGACTAGTCCAGGTATTCCAGAAATTCAGATTTTGTTTACTGACCACCATTGGTGAATCACATTTTCATGGAGCAACTTCACAAAAAACTGATAGGATATAAGTGTGATACACCAAAATGTTCGTACGAATAAGGCCTATTTGTGTCCATACTTAGAAATGCTGCGACTAGTCCAGGTATTCCAGAAATTCAGATTTTGTTTTGCTGACCACCATTAGTGAATCACATTTTCATGGAGCAACTCCACAAAAAACTGATAGGATATAAGTGTGATACACCAAAATGTTCGTACGAATAAGGCCTATTCGTGTCCATACTTAGAAATGCTGCGACTAGTCCAGGTATTCCAGAAATTCAGATTTTGTTTACTGACCACCATTGGTGAATCACATTTTCATGGAGCAACTCCACAAAAAACTGATAGGATATAAGTGTGATACACCAAAATGTTCGTACGAATGAGGCCTATTTGTGTCCATACTTAGAAATGCTGCGACTAGTCCAGGTATTCCAGAAATTCAGATTTTGTTTACTGACCACCATTGGTGAATCACATTTTCATGGAGCAACTCCACAAAAAACTGATAGGATATAAGTGTGATACACTAAAATGTTCGTATGAATAAGGCCTATTTGTGTCCATACCTAGAAATGCTGCGACTAGTCCAGGTATTCCAGAAATTCAGATTTTGTTTACTGAACACCATTGGTGAATCACATTTTCATGGAGCAACTTCACAAAAAACTGATAGGATATAAGTGTGATACACCAAAATGTTCGTACGAATAAGGCCTATTTGTGTCCATACTTAGAAATGCTGCGACTAGTCCGGGTATTCCAGAAATTCAGATTTTGTTTACTGACCACCATTGGTGAATCACATTTTCATGGAGCAACTTCACAAAAAACTGATAGGATATAAGTGTGATACACCAAAATGTTCGTACGAATAAGGCCTATTTGTGTCCATACTTAGAAATGCTGCGACTAGTCCAGGTATTCCAGAAATTCAGATTTTGTTTACTGACCACCATTGGTGAATCACATTTTCATGGAGCAACTCCACAAAAAACTGATAGGATATAAGTGTGATACACCAAAATGTTCGTACGAATGAGGCCTATTTGTGTCCATACTTAGAAATGCTGCGACTAGTCCAGGTATTCCAGAAATTTAGATTTTGTTTACTGACCACCATTGGTGAATCACATTTTCATGGAGCAACTCCACAAAAAACTGATAGGATATAAGTGTGATACACCAAAATGTTCGTACGAATAAGGCCTATTTGTGTCCATACTTAGAAATGCTGCGACTAGTCCAGGTATTCCAGAAATTCAGATTTTGTTTACTGACCACCATTGGTGAATCACATTTTCATGGAGCAACTCCACAAAAAACTGATAGGATATAAGTGTGATACACCAAAATGTTCGTACGAATGAGGCCTATTTGTGTCCATACTTAGAAATGCTGCGACTAGTCCAGGTATTCCAGAAATTCAGATTTTGTTTACTGACCACCATTGGTGAATCACATTTTCATGGAGCAACTCCACAAAAAACTGATAGGATATAAGTGTGATACACCAAAATGTTCGTATGAATAAGGCCTATTTGTGTCCATACTTAGGAATGCTGCGACTAGTCCAAGTATTCCAGAAATTCAGATTTTGTTTACTGACCACCATTGGTGAATCACATTTTCATGGAGCAACTCCACAAAAAACTGATAGGATATAAGTGTGATACACTAAAATGTTCGTATGAATAAGGCCTATTTGTGTCCATACCTAGAAATGCTGCGACTAGTCCAGGTATTCCAGAAATTCAGATTTTGTTTACTGAACACCATTGGTGAATCACATTTTCATGGAGCAACTCCACAAAAACCTGATAGGATATAAGTGTGATACACCAAAATGTTCGTACGAATAAGGCCTATTTGTGTCCATACTCAGAAATGCTGCGACTAGTCCAGGTATTCCAGAAATTCAGATTTTGTTTACTGACCACCATTGGTGAATCACATTTTCATGGAGCAACTTCACAAAAAACTGATAGGATATAAGTGTGATACACCAAAATGTTCGTACGAATAAGGCCTATTTGTGTCCATACTTAGAAATGCTGCGACTAGTCCAGGTATTCCAGAAATTTAGATTTTGTTTACTGACCACCATTGGTGAATCACATTTTCATGGAGCAACTCCACAAAAAACTGATAGGATATAAGTGTGATACACCAAAATGTTCGTACGAATAAGGCCTATTCGCGTCCATACTTAGAAATGCTGCGACTAGTCCAGGTATTCCAGAAATTCAGATTTTGTTTACTGACCACCATTGGTGAATCACATTTTCATGGAGCAACTCCACAAAAAACTGATAGGATATAAGTGTGATACACCAAAATGTTCGTACGAATAAGGCCTATTTGTGTCCATACTTAGAAATGCTGCGACTAGTCCAAGTATTCCAGAAATTCAGATTTTGTTTACTGACCACCATTGGTGAATCACATTTTCATGGAGCAACTCCACAAAAAACTGATAGGATATAAGTGTGATACACTAAAATGTTCGTATGAATAAGGCCTATTTGTGTCCATACTTAGAAATGCTGCGACTAGTCCAGGTATTCCAGAAATTCAGATTTTGTTTACTGACCACCATTGGTGAATCACATTTTCATGGAGCAACTCCACAAAAAACTGATAGGATATAAGTGTGATACACCAAAATGTTCGTACGAATAAGGCCTATTTGTGTCCATACTTAGAAATGCTGCGACTAGTCCAGGTATTCCAGAAATTCAGATTTTGTTTACTGACCACCATTAGTGAATCACATTTTCATGCAGCAACTCCACAAAAAACTGATAGGATATAAGTGTGATACACCAAAATGTTCGTACGAATAAGGCCTATTCGTGTCCATACTTAGAAATGCTGCGACTAGTCCAGGTATTCCAGAAATTTAGATTTTGTTTACTGACCACCATTGGTGAATCACATTTTCATGGAGCAACTCCACAAAAAACTGATAGGATATAAGTGTGATACACTAAAATGTTCGTATGAATAAGGCCTATTTGTGTCCATACTCAGAAATGCTGCGACTAGTCCAGGTATTCCAGAAATTCAGATTTTGTTTACTGAACACCATTGGTGAATCACATTTTCATGGAGCAACTCCACAAAAAACTGATAGGATATAAGTGTGATACACCAAAATGTTCGTACGAATAAGGCCTATTTGTGTCCATACTTAGAAATGCTGCGACTAGTCCAAGTATTCCAGAAATTCAGATTTTGTTTACTGACCACCATTGGTGAATCACATTTTCATGGAGCAACTCCACAAAAAACTGATAGGATATAAGTGTGATACACCAAAATGTTCGTACGAATGAGGCCTATTTGTGTCCATACTTAGAAATGCTGCGACTAGTCCAAGTATTCCAGAAATTCAGATTTTGTTTACTGACCACCATTGGTGAATCACATTTTCATGGAGCAACTCCACAAAAAACTGATAGGATATAAGTGTGATACACCAAAATGTTCGTACGAATAAGGCCTATTTGTGTCCATACTTAGAAATGCTGCGACTAGTCCAGGTATTCCAGAAATTCAGATTTTGTTTACTGACCACCATTGGTGAATCACATTTTCATGGAGCAACTCCACAAAAAACTGATAGGATATAAGTGTGATACACCAAAATGTTCGTACGAATGAGGCCTATTTGTGTCCATACTTAGAAATGCTGCGACTAGTCCAAGTATTCCAGAAATTCAGATTTTGTTTACTGACCACCATTGGTGAATCACATTTTCATGGAGCAACTCCACAAAAAACTGATAGGATATAAGTGTGATACACCAAAATGTTCGTACGAATGAGGCCTATTTGTGTCCATACTTAGAAATGCTGCGACTAGTCCAGGTATTCCAGAAATTTAGATTTTGTTTACTGACCACCATTGGCGAATCACATTTTCATGGAGCAACTCCACAAAAAACTGATAGGATATAAGTGTGATACACCAAAATGTTCGTACGAATAAGGCCTATTCGCGTCCATACTTAGAAATGCTGCGACTAGTCCAGGTATTCCAGAAATTCAGATTTTGTTTACTGAACACCATTGGTGAATCACATTTTCATGGAGCAACTCCACAAAAAACTGATAGGATATAAGTGTGATACACCAAAATGTTCGTACGAATAAGGCCTATTTGTGTCCATACTTAGAAATGCTGCGACTAGTCCAAGTATTCCAGAAATTCAGATTTTGTTTACTGACCACCATTGGTGAATCACATTTTCATGGAGCAACTTCACAAAAAACTGATAGGATATAAGTGTGATACACCAAAATGTTCGTACGAATAAGGCATATTCGTGTCCATACTTAGAAATGCTGCGACTAGTCCAGGTATTCCAGAAATTTAGATTTTGTTTACTGACCACCATTGGTGAATCACATTTTCATGGAGCAACTCCACAAAAAACTGATAGGATATAAGTGTGATACACTAAAATGTTCGTATGAATAATGCCTATTTGTGTCCATACCTAGAAATGCAGCGACTAGTCCAGGTATTCCAGAAATTCAGATTTTGTTTACTGAACACCATTGGTGAATCACATTTTCATGGAGCAACTCCACAAAAACCTGATAGGATATAAGTGTGATACACCAAAATGTTCGTACGAATAAGGCCTATTTGTGTCCATACTCAGAAATGCTGCGACTAGTCCAGGTATTCCAGAAATTCAGATTTTGTTTACTGACCACCATTGGTGAATCACATTTTCATGGAGCAACTCCACAAAAAACTGATAGGATATAAGTGTGATACACCAAAATGTTCGTACGAATAAGGCCTATTTGTGTCCATACTTAGAAATGCTGCGACTAGTCCAGGTATTCCAGAAATTTAGATTTTGTTTACTGACCACCATTGGTGAATCACATTTTCATGGAGCAACTCCACAAAAAACTGATAGGATATAAGTGTGATACACCAAAATGTTCGTACGAATAAGGTCTATTTGCGTCCATACTTAGAAATGCTGCGACTAGTCCAGGTATTCCAGAAATTCAGATTTTGTTTACTGACCACCATTGGTGAATCACATTTTCATGGAGCAACTCCACAAAAAATTGATAGGATATAAGTGTGATACACCAAAATGTTCGTACGAATAAGGCCTATTTGTGTCCATACTCAGAAATGCTGCGACTAGTCCAGGTATTCCAGAAATTCAGATTTTGTTTACTGACCACCATTGGTGAATCACATTTTCATGGAGCAACTCCACAAAAAACTGATAGGATATAAGTGTGATACACTAAAATGTTCGTATGAATAAGGCCTATTTGTGTCCATACCTAGAAATGCTGCGACTAGTCCAGGTATTCCAGAAATTCAGATTTTGTTTACTGAACACCATTGGTGAATCACATTTTCATGGAGCAACTCCACAAAAACCTGATAGGATATAAGTGTGATACACCAAAATGTTCGTACGAATAAGGCCTATTTGTGTCCATACTTAGAAATGCTGCGACTAGTCCAGGTATTCCAGAAATTCAGATTTTGTTTACTGACCACCATTGGTGAATCACATTTTCATGGAGCAACTCCACAAAAAACTGATAGGATATAAGTGTGATACACCAAAATGTTCGTACGAATAAGGCCTATTCGTGTCCATACTTAGAAATGCTGCGACTAGTCCAGGTATTCCAGAAATTTAGATTTTGTTTACTGACCACCATTGGTGAATCACATTTTCATGGAGCAACTTCACAAAAAACTGATAGGATATAAGTGTGATACACCAAAATGTTCGTACGAATAAGGCCTATTTGTGTCCATACTTAGAAATGCTGCGACTAGTCCAGGTATTCCAGAAATTCAGATTTTGTTTACTGACCACCATTGGTGAATCACATTTTCATGGAGCAACTCCACAAAAAACTGATAGGATATAAGTGTGATACACCAAAATGTTCGTACGAATGAGGCCTATTTGTGTCCATACTTAGAAATGCTGCGACTAGTCCAAGTATTCCAGAAATTCAGATTTTGTTTACTGACCACCATTGGTGAATCACATTTTCATGGAGCAACTCCACAAAAAACTGATAGGATATAAGTGTGATACACCAAAATGTTCGTACGAATAAGGCCTATTTGTGTCCATACTTAGAAATGCTGCGACTAGTCCAGGTATTCCAGAAATTCAGATTTTGTTTACTGACCACCATTAGTGAATCACATTTTCATGGAGCAACTCCACAAAAAACTGATAGGATATAAGTGTGATACACCAAAATGTTCGTACGAATAAGGCCTATTCGTGTCCATACTTAGAAATGCTGCGACTAGTCCAGGTATTCCAGAAATTTAGATTTTGTTTACTGACCACCATTGGTGAATCACATTTTCATGGAGCAACTCCACAAAAAACTGATAGGATATAAGTGTGATACACCAAAATGTTCGTACGAATGAGGCCTATTTGTGTCCATACTTAGAAATGCTGCGACTAGTCCAGGTATTCCAGAAATTCAGATTTTGTTTACTGACCACCATTGGTGAATCACATTTTCATGGAGCAACTCCACAAAAAACTGATAGGATATAAGTGTGATACACCAAAATGTTCGTACGAATAAGGCCTATTTGTGTCCATACTTAGAAATGCTGCGACTAGTCCAGGTATTCCAGAAATTCAGATTTTGTTTACTGACCACCATTGGTGAATCACATTTTCATGGAGCAACTCCACAAAAAACTGATAGGATATAAGTGTGATACACCAAAATGTTCGTACGACTAAGGCCTATTTGTGTCCATACTTAGAAATGCTGCGACTAGTCCAGGTATTCCAGAAATTCAGATTTTGTTTACTGACCACCATTGGTGAATCACATTTTCATGGAGCAACTCCACAAAAAACTGATAGGATATAAGTGTGATACACTAAAATGTTCGTATGAATAAGGCCTATTTGTGTCCATACTTAGAAATGCTGCGACTAGTCCAAGTATTCCAGAAATTCAGATTTTGTTTACTGACCACCATTGGTGAATCACATTTTCATGGAGCAACTCCACAAAAAACTGATAGGATATAAGTGTGATACACCAAAATGTTCGTACGAATAAGGCCTATTTGTGTCCATACTCAGAAATGCTGCGACTAGTCCAGGTATTCCAGAAATTTAGATTTTGTTTACTGACCACCATTGGTGAATCACATTTTCATGGAGCAACTCCACAAAAAACTGATAGGATATAAGTGTGATACACTAAAATGTTCGTATGAATAAGGCCTATTTGTGTCCATACCTAGATATGCTGCGACTAGTCCAGGTATTCCAGAAATTCAGATTTTGTTTACTGAACACCATTGGTGAATCACATTTTCATGGAGCAACTCCACAAAAAACTGATAGGATATAAGTGTGATACACCAAAATGTTCGTACGATTAAGGCCTATTCGTGTCCATACTTAGAAATGCTGCGACTAGTCCAGGTATTCCAGAAATTTAGATTTTGTTTACTGACCACCATTGGTGAATCACATTTTCATGGAGCAACTCCACAAAAAACTGATAGGATATAAGTGTGATACACCAAAATGTTCGTACGATTAAGGCCTATTCGTGTCCATACTTAGAAATGCTGCGACTAGTCCAAGTATTCCAGAAATTTAGATTTTGTTTACTGACCACCATTGGTGAATCACATTTTCATGGAGCAACTCCACAAAAAACTGATAGGATATAAGTGTGATACACCAAAATGTTCGTACGAATAAGGCCTATTTGTGTCCATACTTAGAAATGCTGCGACTAGTCCAAGTATTCCAGAAATTCAGATTTTGTTTACTGACCACCATTGGTGAATCACATTTTCATGGAGCAACTCCACAAAAAACTGATAGGATATAAGTGTGGTACACCAAAATGTTCGTACGAATGAGGCCTATTTGTGTCCATACTTAGAAATGCTGCGACTAGTCCAGGTATTCCAGAAATTCAGATTTTGTTTACTGACCACCATTGGTGAATCACATTTTCATGGAGCAACTTTACAAAAAACTGATAGGATATAAGTGTGATACACCAAAATGTTCGTATGAATAAGGCCTATTCGTGTCCATACTTAGAAATGCTGCGACTAGTCCAGGTATTCCAGAAATTCAGATTTTGTTTACTGAACACCATTGGTGAATCACATTTTCATGGAGCAACTCCACAAAAAACTGATAGGATATAAGTGTGATACACCAAAATGTTCGTACGATTAAGGCCTATTCGTGTCCATACTTAGAAATGCTGCGACTAGTCCAGGTATTCCAGAAATTTAGATTTTGTTTACTGACCACCATTGGTGAATCACATTTTCATGGAGCAACTCCACAAAAAACTGATAGGATATAAGTGTGATACACCAAAATGTTCGTACGATTAAGGCCTATTCGTGTCCATACTTAGAAATGCTGCGACTAGTCCAGGTATTCCAGAAATTCAGATTTTGTTTACTGAACACCATTGGTGAATCACATTTTCATGGAGCAACTCCACAAAAAACTGATAGGATATAAGTGTGATACACCAAAATGTTCGTACGATTAAGGCCTATTCGTGTCCATACTTAGAAATGCTGCGACTAGTCCAGGTATTCCAGAAATTCAGATTTTGTTTACTGAACACCATTGGTGAATCACATTTTCATGGAGCAACTCCACAAAAAACTGATAGGATATAAGTGTGATACACCAAAATGTTCGTACGAATAAGGCCTATTTGTGTCCATACTTAGAAATGCTGCGACTAGTCCAGGTATTCCAGAAATTCAGATTTTGTTTACTGAACACCATTGGTGAATCACATTTTCATGGAGCAACTCCACAAAAACCTGATAGGATATAAGTGTGATACACCAAAATGTTCGTACGAATAAGGCCTATTTGTGTCCATACCTAGAAATGCTGCGACTAGTCCAGGTATTCCAGAAATTCAGATTTTGTTTACTGAACACCAATGGTGAATCACATTTTCATGGAGCAACTCCACAAAAAACTGATAGGATATAAGTGTGATACACCAAAATGTTCGTACGAATAAGGCCTATTTGTGTCCATACTTAGAAATGCTGCGACTAGTCCAGGTATTCCAGAAATTTAGATTTTGTTTACTGACCACCATTGGTGAATCACATTTTCATGGAGCAACTCCACAAAAACCTGATAGGATATAAGTGTGATACACCAAAATGTTCGTACGATTAAGGCCTATTCGTGTCCATACTTAGAAATGCTGCGACTAGTCCAGGTATTCCAGAAATTCAGATTTTGTTTACTGAACACCATTGGTGAATCACATTTTCATGGAGCAACTCCACAAAAAACTGATAGGATATAAGTGTGATACACCAAAATGTTCGTACGATTAAGGCCTATTCGTGTCCATACTTAGAAATGCTGCGACTAGTCCAGGTATTCCAGAAATTCAGATTTTGTTTACTGAACACCATTGGTGAATCACATTTTCATGGAGCAACTCCACAAAAAACTGATAGGATATAAGTGTGATACACCAAAATGTTCGTACGATTAAGGCCTATTTGTGTCCATACTTAGAAATGCTGCGACTAGTCCAAGTATTCCAGAAATTCAGATTTTGTTTACTGACCACCATTGGTGAATCACATTTTCATGGAGCAACTCCACAAAAAACTGATAGGATATAAGTGTGATACACCAAAATGTTCGTACGAATAAGGCCTATTTGTGTCCATACTTAGAAATGCTGCGACTAGTCCAGGTATTCCAGAAATTCAGATTTTGTTTACTGACCACCATTGGTGAATCACATTTTCATGGAGCAACTCCACAAAAAACTGATAGGATATAAGTGTGATACACCAAAATGTTCGTACGAATGAGGCCTATTTGTGTCCATACTTAGAAATGCTGCGACTAGTCCAAGTATTCCAGAAATTCAGATTTTGTTTACTGACCACCATTGGTGAATCACATTTTCATGGAGCAACTCCACAAAAAACTGATAGGATATAAGTGTGATACACCAAAATGTTCGTACGAATGAGGCCTATTTGTGTCCATACTTAGAAATGCTGCGACTAGTCCAGGTATTCCAGAAATTTAGATTTTGTTTACTGACCACCATTGGCGAATCACATTTTCATGGAGCAACTCCACAAAAAACTGATAGGATATAAGTGTGATACACCAAAATGTTCGTACGAATAAGGCCTATTCGCGTCCATACTTAGAAATGCTGCGACTAGTCCAGGTATTCCAGAAATTCAGATTTTGTTTACTGAACACCATTGGTGAATCACATTTTCATGGAGCAACTCCACAAAAAACTGATAGGATATAAGTGTGATACACCAAAATGTTCGTACGAATAAGGCCTATTTGTGTCCATACTTAGAAATGCTGCGACTAGTCCAAGTATTCCAGAAATTCAGATTTTGTTTACTGACCACCATTGGTGAATCACATTTTCATGGAGCAACTTCACAAAAAACTGATAGGATATAAGTGTGATACACCAAAATGTTCGTACGAATAAGGCATATTCGTGTCCATACTTAGAAATGCTGCGACTAGTCCAGGTATTCCAGAAATTTAGATTTTGTTTACTGACCACCATTGGTGAATCACATTTTCATGGAGCAACTCCACAAAAAACTGATAGGATATAAGTGTGATACACTAAAATGTTCGTATGAATAATGCCTATTTGTGTCCATACCTAGAAATGCAGCGACTAGTCCAGGTATTCCAGAAATTCAGATTTTGTTTACTGAACACCATTGGTGAATCACATTTTCATGGAGCAACTCCACAAAAACCTGATAGGATATAAGTGTGATACACCAAAATGTTCGTACGAATAAGGCCTATTTGTGTCCATACTCAGAAATGCTGCGACTAGTCCAGGTATTCCAGAAATTCAGATTTTGTTTACTGACCACCATTGGTGAATCACATTTTCATGGAGCAACTCCACAAAAAACTGATAGGATATAAGTGTGATACACCAAAATGTTCGTACGAATAAGGCCTATTTGTGTCCATACTTAGAAATGCTGCGACTAGTCCAGGTATTCCAGAAATTTAGATTTTGTTTACTGACCACCATTGGTGAATCACATTTTCATGGAGCAACTCCACAAAAAACTGATAGGATATAAGTGTGATACACCAAAATGTTCGTACGAATAAGGTCTATTTGCGTCCATACTTAGAAATGCTGCGACTAGTCCAGGTATTCCAGAAATTCAGATTTTGTTTACTGACCACCATTGGTGAATCACATTTTCATGGAGCAACTCCACAAAAAATTGATAGGATATAAGTGTGATACACCAAAATGTTCGTACGAATAAGGCCTATTTGTGTCCATACTCAGAAATGCTGCGACTAGTCCAGGTATTCCAGAAATTCAGATTTTGTTTACTGACCACCATTGGTGAATCACATTTTCATGGAGCAACTCCACAAAAAACTGATAGGATATAAGTGTGATACACTAAAATGTTCGTATGAATAAGGCCTATTTGTGTCCATACCTAGAAATGCTGCGACTAGTCCAGGTATTCCAGAAATTCAGATTTTGTTTACTGAACACCATTGGTGAATCACATTTTCATGGAGCAACTCCACAAAAACCTGATAGGATATAAGTGTGATACACCAAAATGTTCGTACGAATAAGGCCTATTTGTGTCCATACTTAGAAATGCTGCGACTAGTCCAGGTATTCCAGAAATTCAGATTTTGTTTACTGACCACCATTGGTGAATCACATTTTCATGGAGCAACTCCACAAAAAACTGATAGGATATAAGTGTGATACACCAAAATGTTCGTACGAATAAGGCCTATTCGTGTCCATACTTAGAAATGCTGCGACTAGTCCAGGTATTCCAGAAATTTAGATTTTGTTTACTGACCACCATTGGTGAATCACATTTTCATGGAGCAACTTCACAAAAAACTGATAGGATATAAGTGTGATACACCAAAATGTTCGTACGAATAAGGCCTATTTGTGTCCATACTTAGAAATGCTGCGACTAGTCCAGGTATTCCAGAAATTCAGATTTTGTTTACTGACCACCATTGGTGAATCACATTTTCATGGAGCAACTCCACAAAAAACTGATAGGATATAAGTGTGATACACCAAAATGTTCGTACGAATGAGGCCTATTTGTGTCCATACTTAGAAATGCTGCGACTAGTCCAAGTATTCCAGAAATTCAGATTTTGTTTACTGACCACCATTGGTGAATCACATTTTCATGGAGCAACTCCACAAAAAACTGATAGGATATAAGTGTGATACACCAAAATGTTCGTACGAATAAGGCCTATTTGTGTCCATACTTAGAAATGCTGCGACTAGTCCAGGTATTCCAGAAATTCAGATTTTGTTTACTGACCACCATTAGTGAATCACATTTTCATGGAGCAACTCCACAAAAAACTGATAGGATATAAGTGTGATACACCAAAATGTTCGTACGAATAAGGCCTATTCGTGTCCATACTTAGAAATGCTGCGACTAGTCCAGGTATTCCAGAAATTTAGATTTTGTTTACTGACCACCATTGGTGAATCACATTTTCATGGAGCAACTCCACAAAAAACTGATAGGATATAAGTGTGATACACCAAAATGTTCGTACGAATGAGGCCTATTTGTGTCCATACTTAGAAATGCTGCGACTAGTCCAGGTATTCCAGAAATTCAGATTTTGTTTACTGACCACCATTGGTGAATCACATTTTCATGGAGCAACTCCACAAAAAACTGATAGGATATAAGTGTGATACACCAAAATGTTCGTACGAATAAGGCCTATTTGTGTCCATACTTAGAAATGCTGCGACTAGTCCAGGTATTCCAGAAATTCAGATTTTGTTTACTGACCACCATTGGTGAATCACATTTTCATGGAGCAACTCCACAAAAAACTGATAGGATATAAGTGTGATACACCAAAATGTTCGTACGACTAAGGCCTATTTGTGTCCATACTTAGAAATGCTGCGACTAGTCCAGGTATTCCAGAAATTCAGATTTTGTTTACTGACCACCATTGGTGAATCACATTTTCATGGAGCAACTCCACAAAAAACTGATAGGATATAAGTGTGATACACTAAAATGTTCGTATGAATAAGGCCTATTTGTGTCCATACTTAGAAATGCTGCGACTAGTCCAAGTATTCCAGAAATTCAGATTTTGTTTACTGACCACCATTGGTGAATCACATTTTCATGGAGCAACTCCACAAAAAACTGATAGGATATAAGTGTGATACACCAAAATGTTCGTACGAATAAGGCCTATTTGTGTCCATACTCAGAAATGCTGCGACTAGTCCAGGTATTCCAGAAATTTAGATTTTGTTTACTGACCACCATTGGTGAATCACATTTTCATGGAGCAACTCCACAAAAAACTGATAGGATATAAGTGTGATACACTAAAATGTTCGTATGAATAAGGCCTATCTGTGTCCATACCTAGATATGCTGCGACTAGTCCAGGTATTCCAGAAATTCAGATTTTGTTTACTGAACACCATTGGTGAATCACATTTTCATGGAGCAACTCCACAAAAAACTGATAGGATATAAGTGTGATACACCAAAATGTTCGTACGATTAAGGCCTATTCGTGTCCATACTTAGAAATGCTGCGACTAGTCCAGGTATTCCAGAAATTTAGATTTTGTTTACTGACCACCATTGGTGAATCACATTTTCATGGAGCAACTCCACAAAAAACTGATAGGATATAAGTGTGATACACCAAAATGTTCGTACGATTAAGGCCTATTCGTGTCCATACTTAGAAATGCTGCGACTAGTCCAAGTATTCCAGAAATTTAGATTTTGTTTACTGACCACCATTGGTGAATCACATTTTCATGGAGCAACTCCACAAAAAACTGATAGGATATAAGTGTGATACACCAAAATGTTCGTACGAATAAGGCCTATTTGTGTCCATACTTAGAAATGCTGCTACTAGTCCAGGTATTCCAGAAATTCAGATTTTGTTTACTGAACGCCATTGGTGAATCACATTTTCATGTAGCAACTCCACAAAAAACTGATAGGATATAAGTGTGATACACCAAAATGTTCGTACGAATAAGGCCTATTTGTGTCCATACTTAGAAATGCTGCGACTAGTCCAGGTATTCCAGAAATTCAGATTTTGTTTACTGACCACCATTGGTGAATCACATTTTCATGGAGCAACTCCACAAAAAACTGATAGGATATAAGTGTGATACACCAAAATGTTCGTACGAATAAGGCCTATTTGTGTCCATACTTAGAAATGCTGCGACTAGTCCAGGTATTCCAGAAATTCAGATTTTGTTTACTGACCACCATTGGTGAATCACATTTTCATGGAGCAACTCCACAAAAAACTGATAGGATATAAGTGTGATACACCAAAATGTTCGTACGAATAAGGCCTATTTGTGTCCATACTTAGAAATGCTGCGACTAGTCCAGGTATTCCAGAAATTCAGATTTTGTTTACTGACCACCATTAGTGAATCACATTTTCATGGAGCAACTCCACAAAAAACTGATAGGATATAAGTGTGATACACCAAAATGTTCGTACGAATAAGGCCTATTTGCGTCCATACTTAGAAATGCTGCTACTAGTTCAGGTATTCCAGAAATTCAGATTTTGTTTACTGAACGCCATTGGTGAATCACATTTTCATGTAGCAACTCCACAAAAAACTGATAGGATATAAGTGTGATACACCAAAATGTTCGTACGAATAAGGCCTATTTGTGTCCATACTTAGAAATGCTGCGACAAGTCGAGGTATTCCAGAAATATAGTCCAGGTATTCCAGAAATTCAGATTTTGTTTACTAAACACCATTGGTGAATCACATTTTCATGGAGCAACTCCACAAAAAACTGATAGGATATAAGTGTGATACACCAAAATGTTCGTACGAATAAGGCCTATTTGTGTCCAAACTTAGAAATGCTGCGACTAGTCCAGGTATTCCAGAAATTCAGATTTTGTTTACTAAACACCATTGGTGAATCACATTTTCATGGAGCAACTCCACAAAAAACTGATAGGATATAAGTGTGATACACCAAAATGTTCGTACGAATAAGGCCTATTTGTGTCCATACTTAGAAATGCTGCTACTAGTCCAGGTATTCCACAAATTCAGATTTTGTTTACTGAACACCATTGGTGAATCACATTTTCATGTAGCAACTCCACAAAAAACTGATATGATATAAGTGTGATACACCAAAATGTTCGTACGAATGAGGCCTATTTGTGTCCATACTTAGAAATGCTGCGACTAGTCCAGGTATTCCAGAAATTCAGATTTTGTTTACTGAACACCATTGGTGAATCACATTTTCATGGAGCAACTCCACAAAAACCTGATAGGATATAAGTGTGATACACCAAAATGTTCGTACGAATAAGGCCTATTTGTGTCCATACTTAGAAATGCTGCGACAAGTCGAGGTATTCCAGAAATATAGTCCAGGTATTCCAGAAATTCAGATTTTGTTTACTAAACACCATTGGTGAATCACATTTTCATGGAGCAACTCCACAAAAAACTGATAGGATATAAGTGTGATACACCAAAATGTTCGTACGAATAAGGCCTATTTGTGTCCATACTTAGAAATGCTGCGACTAGTCCAGGTATTCCAGAAATTTAGATTTTGTTTACTGACCACCATTGGTGAATCACATTTTCATGGAGCAACTCCACAAAAAACTGATATGATATAAGTGTGATACACCAAAATGTTCGTACGAATAAGGCCTATTTGTGTCCAAACTTAGAAATGCTGCGACTTGTCCAGGTATTCCAGAAATTCAGATTTTGTTTACTAAACACCATTGGTGAATCACATTTTCATGGAGCAACTCCACAAAAAACTGATAGGATATAAGTGTGATACACCAAAATGTTCGTACGAATAAGGCCTATTTGTGTCCATACTTAGAAATGCTGCGACTAGTCCAGGTATTCCAGAAATTTAGATTTTGTTTACTGACCACCATTGGTGAATCACATTTTCATGGAGCAACTCCACAAAAAACTGATAGGATATAAGTGTGATACACCAAAATGTTCGTACAAATAAGGCCTATTTGTGTCCATACTTAGAAATGCTGCGACTAGTCCAGGTATTCCAGAAATTCAGATTTTGTTTACTGACCACCATTGGTGAATCACATTTTCATGGAGCAACTCCACAAAAAACTGATAGGATATAAGTGTGATACACCAAAATGTTCGTACGAATAAGGCCTATTTGTGTCCAAACTTAGAAATGCTGCGACTAGTCCAGGTATTCCAGAAATTCAGATTTTGTTTACTAAACACCATTGGTGAATCACATTTTCATGGAGCAACTCCACAAAAAACTGATAGGATATAAGTGTGATACACCAAAATGTTCGTACGAATAAGGCCTATTTGTGTCCATACTTAGAAATGCTGCTACTAGTCCAGGTATTCCAGAAATTCAGATTTTGTTTACTGAACACCATTGGTGAATCACATTTTCATGTAGCAACTCCACAAAAAACTGATAGGATATAAGTGTGATACACCAAAATGTTTGTACGAATAAGGCCTATTTGTGTCCATACTTAGAAATGCTGCGACTAGTCCAGGTATTCCAGAAATTCAAATTTTGTTTACTGACCACCATTGGTGAATCACATTTTCATGGAGCAACTCCACAAAAAACTGATAGGATATAAGTGTGATACACTAAAATGTTCGTATGAATAAGGCCTATTTGTGTCCATACTTAGAAATGCTGCGACTAGTCCAAGTATTCCAGAAATTCAGATTTTGTTTACTGACCACCATTGGTGAATCACATTTTCATGGAGCAACTCCACAAAAAACTGATAGGATATAAGTGTGATACACCAAAATGTTCGTACGAATAAGGCCTATCTGTGTCCATACTTAGAAATGCTGCGACTAGTCCAGGTATTCCAGAAATTCAGATTTTGTTTACTGACCACCATTGGTGAATCACATTTTCATGGAGCAACTCCACAAAAAACTGATAGGATATAAGTGTGATACACCAAAATGTTCGTACGAATAAGTCCTATTTGTGTCCATACTTAGAAATGCTGCGACTAGTCCAGGTATTCCAGAAATTTAGATTTTGTTTACTGACCACCATTGGTGAATCACATTTTCATGGAGCAACTCCACAAAAAACTGATAGGATATAAGTGTGATACACCAAAATGTTCGTACGAATAAGTCCTATTTGTGTCCATACTTAGAAATGCTGCGACTAGTCCAGGTATTCCAGAAATTCAGATTTTGTTTACTGACCACCATTGGTGAATCACATTTTCATGGAGCAACTCCACAAAAAACTGATAGGATATAAGTGTGATACACTAAAATGTTCGTATGAATAAGGCCTATTTGTGTCCATACTTAGAAATGCTGCGACTAGTCCAGGTATTCCAGAAATTCAGATTTTGTTTACTGACCACCATTGGTGAATCACATTTTCATGGAGCAACTCCACAAAAAACTGATAGGATATAAGTGTGATACACCAAAATGTTCGTACGAATAAGTCCTATTTGTGTCCATACTTAGAAATGCTGCGACTAGTCCAGGTATTCCAGAAATTCAGATTTTGTTTACTGACCACCATTGGTGAATCACATTTTCATGGAGCAACTCCACAAAAAACTGATAGGATATAAGTGTGATACACCAAAATGTTCGTACGAATAAGGCCTATTTGTGTCCATACTTAGAAATGCTGCGACTAGTCCAGGTATTCCAGAAATTTAGATTTTGTTTACTGACCACCATTGGTGAATCACATTTTCATGGAGCAACTCCACAAAAAACTGATAGGATATAAGTGTGATACACCAAAATGTTCGTACGAATAAGGCCTATTTGTGTCCATACTTAGAAATGCTGCGACTAGTCCAGGTATTCCAGAAATTCAGATTTTGTTTACTGACCACCATTGGTGAATCACATTTTCATGGAGCAACTCCACAAAAAACTGATAGGATATAAGTGTGATACACCAAAATGTTCGTACGAATAAGGCCTATTTGTGTCCAAACTTAGAAATGCTGCGACTAGTCCAGGTATTCCAGAAATTCAGATTTTGTTTACTAAACACCATTGGTGAATCACATTTTCATGGAGCAACTCCACAAAAAACTGATAGGATATAAGTGTGATACACCAAAATGTTCGTACGAATAAGGTCTATTTGTGTCCATACTTAGAAATGCTGCTACTAGTCCAGGTATTCCAGAAATTCAGATTTTGTTTACTGAACACCATTGGTGAATCACATTTTCATGTAGCAACTCCACAAAAAACTGATAGGATATAAGTGTGATACACCAAAATGTTCGTACGAATAAGGCCTATTTGTGTCCAAACTTAGAAATGCTGCGACTAGTCCAGGTATTCCAGAAATTCAGATTTTGTTTACTGACCACCATTGGTGAATCACATTTTCATGTAGCAACTCCACAAAAAACTGACAGGATATAAGTGTGATACACCAAAATGTTCGTACGAATAAGGCCTATTTGTGTCCATACTTAGAAATGCTGCTACTAGTCCAGGTATTCCAGAAATTCAGATTTTGTTTACTGAACACCATTGGTGAATCACATTTTCATGTAGCAACTCCACAAAAAACTGATAGGATATAAGTGTGATACACCAAAATGTTCGTACGAATAAGGCCTATTTGTGTCCA
Source organism: Leucophora obtusa (assembly GCA_949987735.1). Classification (NCBI taxonomy): domain Eukaryota; kingdom Metazoa; phylum Arthropoda; class Insecta; order Diptera; family Anthomyiidae; genus Leucophora; species Leucophora obtusa. Next base: position 169,579,804 of record OX465297.1, on the reverse strand, counting down.
AACTTAGAAATGCTGCGACTAGTCCAGGTATTCCAGAAATTCAGATTTTGTTTACTGAACACCATTGGTGAATCACATTTTCATGGAGCAACTCCACAAAAAACTGATAGGATATAAGTGTGATACACCAAAATGTTCGTACGAATAAGGCCTATTTGTGTCCATACTTAGAAATGCTGCGACTAGTCCAGGTATTCCAGAAACTCAGATTTTGTTTACTGACCACCATTGGTGAATCACATTTTCATGTAGCAACTCCACAAAAAACTGATAGGATATAAGTGTGATACACCAAAATGTTCGTACGAATAAGGCCTATTTGTGTCCAAACTTAGAAATGCTGCGACTAGTCCAGGTATTCCAGAAACTCAGATTTTGTTTACTGACCACCATTGGTGAATCACATTTTCATGGAGCAACTCCACAAAAAACTGATAGGATATAAGTGTGATACACCAAAATGTTCGTACGAATAAGGCCTATTTGTGTCCAAACTTAGAAATGCTGCGACTAGTCCAGGTATTCCAGAAACTCAGATTTTGTTTACTGACCACCATTGGTGAATCACATTTTCATGGAGCAACTCCACAAAAAACTGATAGGATACAAGTGTGATACACCAAAATGTTCGTACAAATAAGGCATATTTGTGGCCATGCATAGAAATGCTGCGACTAGTCCAGGTATTCCAGAAATTCAGATTTTGTTTACTAAACACCATTGGTGAATCACATTTTCATGGAGCAACTCCACAAAAAACTGATAGGATATAAGTGTGATACACCAAAATGTTCGTACGAATAAGGCCTATTTGTGTCCAAACTTAGAAATGCTGCGACTAGTCCAGGTATTCCAGAAATTCAGATTTTGTTTACTAAACACCATTGGTGAATCACATTTTCATGGAGCAACTCCACAAAAAACTGATAGGATATAAGTGTGATACACCAAAATGTTCGTACGAATAAGGCCTATTTGTGTCCAAACTTAGAAATGCTGCGACTAGTCCAGGTATTCCAGAAATTCAGATTTTGTTTACTGACCACCATTGGTGAATCACATTTTCATGTAGCAACTCCACAAAAAACTGATAGGATATAAGTGTGATACACCAAAATGTTCGTACGAATAAGGCCTATTTGTGTCCAAACTTAGAAATGCTGCGACTAGTCCAGGTATTCCAGAAATTCAGATTTTGTTTACTGAACACCATTGGTGAATCACATTTTCATGTAGCAACTCCACAAAAAACTGATAGGATATAAGTGTGATACACCAAAATGTTCGTACGAATAAGGCCTATTTCTGTCCAAACTTAGAAATGCTGCGACTAGTCCAGGTATTCCAGAAATTCAGATTTTGTTTACTAAACACCATTGGTGAATCACATTTTCATGGAGCAACTCCACAAAAAACTGATAGGATATAAGTGTGATACACCAAAATGTTCGTACAAATAAGGCCTATTTGTGTCCAAACTTAGAAATGCTGCGACTAGTCCAGGTATTCCAGAAAATCAGATTTTGTTTACTGACCACCATTGGTGAATCACATTTTCATGTAGCAACTCCACAAAAAACTGATAGGATATAAGTGTGATACACCAAAATGTTCGTACGAATAAGGCCTATTTGTGTCCATACTTAGAAATGCTGCTACTAGTCCAGGTATTCCAGAAATTCAGATTTTGTTTACTGACCACCATTGGTGAATCACATTTTCATGGAGCAACTCCACAAAAAACTGATAGGATATAAGTGTGATACACCAAAATGTTCGTACGAATAAGGCCTATTTGTGTCCAAACTTAGAAATGCTGCGACTAGTCCAGGTATTCCAGAAATTCAGATTTTGTTTACTAAACACCATTGGTGAATCACATTTTCATGGAGCAACTCCACAAAAAACTGATAGGATATAAGTGTGATACACCAAAATGTTCGTACGAATAAGGTCTATTTGTGTCCATACTTAGAAATGCTGCTACTAGTCCAGGTATTCCAGAAATTCAGATTTTGTTTACTGAACACCATTGGTGAATCACATTTTCATGTAGCAACTCCACAAAAAACTGATAGGATATAAGTGTGATACACCAAAATGTTCGTACGAATAAGGCCTATTTGTGTCCAAACTTAGAAATGCTGCGACTAGTCCAGGTATTCCAGAAATTCAGATTTTGTTTACTGACCACCATTGGTGAATCACATTTTCATGGAGCAACTCCACAAAAAACTGATAGGATATAAGTGTGATACACCAAAATGTTCGTACGAATAAGGCCTATTTGTGTCCAAACTTAGAAATGCTGCGACTAGTCCAGGTATTCCAGAAATTCAGATTTTGTTTACTAAACACCATTGGTGAATCACATTTTCATGGAGCAACTCCACAAAAAACTGTTAGGATATAAGTGTGATACACCAAAATGTTCGTACGAATAAGGCCTATTGGTGTCCATACTTAGAAATGCTGCTACTAGTCCAGGTATTCCAGAAATTCAGATTTTGTTTACTAAACACCATTGGTGAATCACATTTTCATGGAGCAACTCCACAAAAAAGTGATAGGATATAAGTGTGATACACCAAAATGTTCGTACGAATAAGGCCTATTTGTGTCCATACTTAGAAATGCTGCGACTAGTCCAGGTATTCCAGAAACTCAGATTTTGTTTACTGACCACCATTGGTGAATCACATTTTCATGTAGCAACTCCACAAAAAACTGATAGGATATAAGTGTGATACACCAAAATGTTCGTACGAATAAGGCCTATTTGTGTCCAAACTTAGAAATGCTGCGACTAGTCCAGGTATTCCAGAAACTCAGATTTTGTTTACTGACCACCATTGGTGAATCACATTTTCATGGAGCAACTCCACAAAAAACTGATAGGATATAAGTGTGATACACCAAAATGTTCGTACGAATAAGGCCTATTTGTGTCCAAACTTAGAAATGCTGCGACTAGTCCAGGTATTCCAGAAACTCAGATTTTGTTTACTGACCACCATTGGTGAATCACATTTTCATGGAGCAACTCCACAAAAAACTGATAGGATACAAGTGTGATACACCAAAATGTTCGTACAAATAAGGCATATTTGTGGCCATGCATAGAAATGCTGCGACTAGTCCAGGTATTCCAGAAATTCAGATTTTGTTTACTAAACACCATTGGTGAATCACATTTTCATGGAGCAACTCCACAAAAAACTGATAGGATATAAGTGTGATACACCAAAATGTTCGTACGAATAAGGCCTATTTGTGTCCAAACTTAGAAATGCTGCGACTAGTCCAGGTATTCCAGAAATTCAGATTTTGTTTACTAAACACCATTGGTGAATCACATTTTCATGGAGCAACTCCACAAAAAACTGATAGGATATAAGTGTGATACACCAAAATGTTCGTACGAATAAGGCCTATTTGTGTCCAAACTTAGAAATGCTGCGACTAGTCCAGGTATTCCAGAAATTCAGATTTTGTTTACTGACCACCATTGGTGAATCACATTTTCATGTAGCAACTCCACAAAAAACTGATAGGATATAAGTGTGATACACCAAAATGTTCGTACGAATAAGGCCTATTTCTGTCCAAACTTAGAAATGCTGCGACTAGTCCAGGTATTCCAGAAATTCAGATTTTGTTTACTAAACACCATTGGTGAATCACATTTTCATGGAGCAACTCCACAAAAAACTGATAGGATATAAGTGTGATACACCAAAATGTTCGTACGAATAAGGCCTATTTGTGTCCAAACTTAGAAATGCTGCGACTAGTCCAGGTATTCCAGAAATTCAGATTTTGTTTACTGACCACCATTGGTGAATCACATTTTCATGTAGCAACTCCACAAAAAACTGATAGGATATAAGTGTGATACACCAAAATGTTCGTACGAATAAGGCCTATTTGTGTCCATACTTAGAAATGCTGCTACTAGTCCAGGTATTCCAGAAATTCAGATTTTGTTTACTGACCACCATTGGTGAATCACATTTTCATGTAGCAACTCCACAAAAAACTGATAGGATATAAGTGTGATACACCAAAATGTTCGTACGAATAAGGCCTATTTGTGTCCGTACTTAGAAATGCTGCGACTAGTCCAGGTATTCCAGAAATTCAGATTTTGTTTACTGACCACCATTGGTGAATCACATTTTCATGTAGCAACTCCACAAAAAACTGATAGGATATAAGTGTGATACACCAAAATGTTCGTACGAATAAGGCCTATTTGTGTCCAAACTTAGAAATGCTGCGACTAGTCCAGGTATTCCAGAAATTCAGATTTTGTTTACTGACCACCATTGGTGAATCACATTTTCATGGAGCAACTCCACAAAAAACTGATAGGATATAAGTGTGATACACCAAAATGTTCGTACGAATAAGGCCTATTTGTGTCCATACTTAGAAATGCTGCTACTAGTCCAGGTATTCCAGAAATTCAGATTTTGTTTACTGACCACCATTGGTGAATCACATTTTCATGGAGCAACTCCACAAAAAACTGATAGGATATAAGTGTGATACACCAAAATGTTCGTACGAATAAGGCCTATTTGTGTCCAAACTTAGAAATGCTGCGACTAGTCCAGGTATTCCAGAAATTCAGATTTTGTTTACTGACCACCATTTGTGAATCACATTTTCATGGAGCAACTCCACAAAAAACTGATAGGATATAAGTGTGATACACCAAAATGTTTGTACAAAATAAGGCCTATTTGTGTCCATACTTAGAAATGCTGCTACTAGTCCAGGTATTCCAGAAATTCAGATTTTGTTTACTGACCACCATTGGTGAATCACATTTTCATGGAGCAACTCCACAAAAAACTGATAGGATATAAGTGTGATACACCAAAATGTTCGTACGAATAAGGCCTATTTGTGTCCATACTTAGAAATGCTGCTACTAGTCCAGGTATTCCAGAAATTCAGATTTTGTTTACTGACCACCATTGGTGAATCACATTTTCATGGAGCAACTCCACAAAAAACTGATAGGATATAAGTGTGATACACCAAAATGTTCGTACGAATAAGGCCTATTTGTGTCCATACTTAGAAATGCTGCGACTAGTCCAGGTATTCCAGAAATTCAGATTTTGTTTACTGACCACCATTGGTGAATCACATTTTCATGGAGCAACTCCACAAAAAACTGATAGGATATAAGTGTGATACACCAAAATGTTCGTACGAATAAGGTCTATTTGTGTCCATACTTAGAAATGCTGCTACTAGTCCAGGTATTCCAGAAATTCAGATTTTGTTTACTGAACACCATTGGTGAATCACATTTTCATGTAGCAACTCCACAAAAAACTGATAGGATATAAGTGTGATACACCAAAATGTTCGTACGAATAAGGCCTATTTGTGTCCAAACTTAGAAATGCTGCGACTAGTCCAGGTATTCCAGAAATTCAGATTTTGTTTACTGAACACCATTGGTGAATCACATTTTCATGGAGCAACTCCACAAAAAACTGATAGGATATAAGTGTGATACACCAAAATGTTCGTACGAATAAGGCCTATTTGTGTCCATACTTAGAAATGCTGCGACAAGTCCAGGTATTCCAGAAATATAGATTTTGTTTACTGACCACCATTTGTGAATCACATTTTCCTGGAGCAACTCCACAAAAAACTGATAGGATATAAGTGTGATACACCAAAATGTTCGTACGAATGAGGCCTATTTGTGTCCGTACTTAGAAATGCTGCGACTAGTCCAGGTATTCCAGAATTTCAGATATTGTTTACTGACCACCATTGGTGAATCACATTTTCATTTTCAAAATGTTCGTACGAATGAGGCCTATTTGTGTCCATACTTAGAAATGCTGCGACTAGTCCAGGTATTCCAGTAATTCAGATTTTGTTTACTGACCACCATTTGTGAATCACATTTTCATGGAGCAACTCCACAAAAAACTGATAGGATATAAGTGTGATACACCAAAATGTTCGTACGAATGAGGCCTATTTGTGTCCATACTTGGAAATGCTGCGACTAGTCCACGTATTCCAGAATTTCAGATTTTGTTTACTGACCACCATTGGTGAATCACATTTTCATGGAGCAACTCCACAAAAAACTGATAGGATATAAGTGTGATACACCAAAATGTTCGTACGAATAAGGCCTATTTGTGTCCAAACTTAGAAATGCTGCGACTAGTCCAGGTATTCCAGAAATTCAGATTTTGTTTACTGAACACCATTGGTGAATCACATTTTCATGTAGCAACTCCACAAAAAACTGATAGGATATAAGTGTGATACACCAAAATGTTCGTACGAATAAGGCCTATTTGTGTCCAAACTTAGAAATGCTGCTACTAGTCCAGGTATTCCAGAAACTCAGATTTTGTTTACTGACCACCATTGGTGAATCACATTTTCATGGAGCAACTCCACAAAAAACTGATAGGATATAAGTGTGATACACCAAAATGTTCGTACGAATAAGGCCTATTTGTGTCCGTACTTAGAAATGCTGCGACTAGTCCAGGTATTCCAGAAATTCAGATTTTGTTTACTGACCACCATTTGTGAATCACATTTTCATGGAGCAACTCCACAAAAAACTGATAGGATATAAGTGTGATACACCAAAATGATCGTACGAATAAGGCCTATTTGTGTCCATACTTAGAAATGCTGCTACTAGTCCAGGTATTCCAGAAATTCAGATTTTGTTTACTGAACACCATTGGTGAATCACATTTTCATGGAGCAACTCCACAAAAAACTGATAGGATATAAGTGTGATACACCAAAATGTTCGTACGAATAAGGCCTATTTGTGTCCGTACTTAGAAATGCTGCGACTAGTCCAGGTATTCCAGAAATTCAGATTTTGTTTACTGACCACCATTTGTGAATCACATTTTCATGGAGCAACTCCACAAAAAACTGATAGGATATAAGTGTGATACACCAAAATGATCGTACGAATAAGGCCTATTTGTGTCCATACTTAGAAATGCTGCTACTAGTCCAGGTATTCCAGAAATTTAGATTTTGTTTACTGAACACCATTGGTGAATCACATTTTCATGGAGCAACTCCACAAAAAACTGATAGGATATAAGAGTGATACACCAAAATGTTCGTACGAATAAGGCCTATTAGTGTCCATACTTAGAAATGCTGCTACTAGTCCAGGTATTCCAGGAATTCAGATTTTGTTTACTGAACACCATTGGTGAATCACATTTTCATGTGGCAACTCCACAAAAAACTGATAGGATATAAGTGTGATACACCAAAATGTTCGTACGAATAAGGCCTATTTGTGTCCATACTTAGAAATGCTGCTACTAGTCCAAGTATTCCAGAAATTCAGATTTTGTTTACTGAACACCATTGGTGAATCACATTTTCATGGAGAAACTCCACAAAAAACTGATAGGATATAAGTGTGATACACCAAAATGTTCATACGAATAAGGCCTATTTGTGTCAATACTTAGAAATGCTGCGACTAGTCCAGGTATTCCAGAAATTCAGATTTTGTTTACTGACCACCATTGGTGAATCACATTTTCATGGAGCAACTCCACAAAAAACTGATAGGATATAAGTGTGATACACCAAAATGTTCGTACGAATAAGGCCTATTTGTGTCCAAACTTAGAAATGCTGCGACTAGTCCAGGTATTCCAGAAATTCAGATTTTGTTTACTAAACACCATTGGTGAATCACATTTTCATGGAGCAACTCCACAAAAAACTGATAGGATATAAGTGTGATACACCAAAATGTTCGTACGAATAAGGTCTATTTGTGTCCATACTTAGAAATGCTGCTACTAGTCCAGGTATTCCAGAAATTCAGATTTTGTTTACTGAACACCATTGGTGAATCACATTTTCATGTAGCAACTCCACAAAAAACTGATAGGATATAAGTGTGATACACCAAAATGTTCGTACGAATAAGGCCTATTTGTGTCCAAACTTAGAAATGCTGCTACTAGTCCAGGTATTCCAGAAATTCAGATTTTGTTTACTGAACACCATTGGTGAATCACATTTTCATGTAGCAACTCCACAAAAAAATGATAGGATATAAGTGTGATACACCAAAATGTTCGTACGAATAAGGCCTATTTGTGTCCAAACTTAGAAATGCTGCGACTAGTCCAGGTATTCCAGAAATTCAGATTTTGTTTACTGAACACCATTGGTGAATCACATTTTCATGGAGCAACTCCACAAAAAACTGATAGGATATAAGTGTGAATCACCAAAATGTTCGTACGAATGAGGCCTATTTGTGTCCGTACTTAGAAATGCTGCGACTAGTCCAGGTATTCCAGAATTTCAGATATTGTTTACTGACCACCATTGGTGAATCACATTTTCATTTTCAAAATGTTCGTACGAATGAGGCCTATTTGTGTCCATACTTAGAAATGCTGCGACTAGTCCAGGTATTCCAGTAATTCAGATTTTGTTTACTGACCACCATTTGTGAATCACATTTTCATGGAGCAACTCCACAAAAAACTGATAGGATATAAGTGTGATACACCAAAATGTTCGTACGAATGAGGCCTATTTGTGTCCATACTTGGAAATGCTGCGACTAGTCCACGTATTCCAGAATTTCAGATTTTGTTTACTGACCACCATTGGTGAATCACATTTTCATGGAGCAACTCCACAAAAAACTGATAGGATATAAGTGTGATACACCAAAATGTTCGTACGAATAAGGCCTATTTGTGTCCATACTTAGAAATGCTGCTACTAGTCCAGGTATTCCAGAAATTCAGATTTTGTTTACTGAACACCATTGCTGAATCACATTTTCATGTAGCAACTCCACAAAAAACTGATAGGATATAAGTGTGATACACCAAAATGTTCGTACGAATAAGGCCTATTTGTGTCCAAACTTAGAAATGCTGCGACTAGTCCAGGTATTCCAGAAACTCAGATTTTGTTTACTGACCACCATTGGTGAATCACATTTTCATGGAGCAACTCCACAAAAAACTGATAGGATATAAGTGTGATACACCAAAATGTTCGTACGAATAAGGCCTATTTGTGTCCAAACTTAGAAATGCTGCGACTAGTCCAGGTATTCCAGAAATTCAGATTTTGTTTACTGACCACCATTGGTGAATCACATTTTCATGTAGCAACTCCACAAAAAACTGATAGGATATAAGTGTGATACACCAAAATGTTCGTACGAATAAGGCCTATTTGTGTCCAAACTTAGAAATGCTGCGACTAGTCCAGGTATTCCAGAAATTCAGATTTTGTTTACTGAACACCATTGGTGAATCACATTTTCATGTAGCAACTCCACAAAAAACTGATAGGATATAAGTGTGATACACCAAAATGTTCGTACGAATAAGGCCTATTTGTGTCCAAACTTAGAAATGCTGCGACTAGTCCAGGTATTCCAGAAATTCAGATTTTGTTTACTAAACACCATTGGTGAATCACATTTTCATGGAGCAACTCCACAAAAAACTGATAGGATATAAGTGTGATACACCAAAATGTTCGTACGAATAAGGCCTATTTGTGTCCAAACTTAGAAATGCTGCGACTAGTCCAGGTATTCCAGAAATTCAGATTTTGTTTACTGACCACCATTGGTGAATCACATTTTCATGTAGCAACTCCACAAAAAACTGACAGGATATAAGTGTGATACACCAAAATGTTCGTACGAATAAGGCCTATTTGTGTCCAAACTTAGAAATGCTGCGACTAGTCCAGGTATTCCAGAAATTCAGATTTTGTTTACTAAACACCATTGGTGAATCACATTTTCATGGAGCAACTCCACAAAAAAGTGATAGGATATAAGTGTGATACACCAAAATGTTCGTACGAATAAGGCCTATTGGTGTCCATACTTAGAAATGCTGCTACTAGTCCAGGTATTCCAGAAATTCAGATTTTGTTTACTGAACACCATTGGTGAATCACATTTTCATGGAGCAACTCCACAAAAAAGTGATAGGATATAAGTGTGATACACCAAAATGTTCGTACGAATAAGGCCTATTTGTGTCCGTACTTAGAAATGCTGCGACTAGTCCAGGTATTCCAGAAATTCAGATTTTGTTTACTGACCACCATTTGTGAATCACATTTTCATGGAGCAACTCCACAAAAAACTGATAGGATATAAGTGTGATACACCAAAATGTTCGTACGAATAAGGCCTATTTGTGTCCAAACTTAGAAATGCTGCGACTAGTCCAGGTATTCCAGAAATTCAGATTTTGTTTACTAAACACCATTGGTGAATCACATTTTCATGGAGCAACTCCACAAAAAACTGTTAGGATATAAGTGTGATACACCAAAATGTTCGTACGAATAAGGCCTATTGGTGTCCATACTTAGAAATGCTGCTACTAGTCCAGGTATTCCAGAAATTCAGATTTTGTTTACTGAACACCATTGGTGAATCACATTTTCATGGAGCAACTCCACAAAAAAGTGATAGGATATAAGTGTGATACACCAAAATGTTCGTACGAATAAGGCCTATTTGTGTCCGTACTTAGAAATGCTGCGACTAGTCCAGGTATTCCAGAAATTCAGATTTTGTTTACTGACCACCATTTGTGAATCACATTTTCATGGAGCAACTCCACAAAAAACTGATAGGATATAAGTGTGATACACCAAAATGTTCGTACGAATGAGGCCTATTTGCGTCCATACTTAGAAATGCTGCGACTAGTCCAGGTATTCCAGAAATTCAGATTTTGTTTACTGACCACCATTGGTGAATCACATTTTCATGGAGCAACTCCACAAAAAACTGATAGGATATAAGTGTGATACACCAAAATGATCGTACGAATAAGGCCTATTTGTGTCCATACTTAGAAATGCTGCTACTAGTCCAGGTATTCCAGAAATTCAGATTTTGTTTACTGAACACCATTGGTGAATCACATTTTCATGGAGCAACTCCACAAAAAACTGATAGGATATAAGTGTGATACACCAAAATGTTCGTACGAATAAGGCCTATTTGTGTCCGTACTTAGAAATGCTGCGACTAGTCCAGGTATTCCAGAAATTCAGATTTTGTTTACTGACCACCATTTGTGAATCACATTTTCATGGAGCAACTCCACAAAAAACTGATAGGATATAAGTGTGATACACCAAAATGATCGTACGAATAAGGCCTATTTGTGTCCATACTTAGAAATGCTGCTACTAGTCCAGGTATTCCAGAAATTTAGATTTTGTTTACTGAACACCATTGGTGAATCACATTTTCATGGAGCAACTCCACAAAAAACTGATAGGATATAAGAGTGATACACCAAAATGTTCGTACGAATAAGGCCTATTAGTGTCCATACTTAGAAATGCTGCTACTAGTCCAGGTATTCCAGGAATTCAGATTTTGTTTACTGAACACCATTGGTGAATCACATTTTCATGTGGCAACTCCACAAAAAACTGATAGGATATAAGTGTGATACACCAAAATGTTCGTACGAATAAGGCCTATTTGTGTCCATACTTAGAAATGCTGCTACTAGTCCAAGTATTCCAGAAATTCAGATTTTGTTTACTGAACACCATTGGTGAATCACATTTTCATGGAGAAACTCCACAAAAAACTGATAGGATATAAGTGTGATACACCAAAATGTTCATACGAATAAGGCCTATTTGTGTCAATACTTAGAAATGCTGCGACTAGTCCAGGTATTCCAGAAATTCAGATTTTGTTTACTGACCACCATTGGTGAATCACATTTTCATGGAGCAACTCCACAAAAAACTGACAGGATATAAGTGTGATACACCAAAATGTTCGTACGAATAAGGCCTATTTGTGTCCAAACTTAGAAATGCTGCGACTAGTCCAGGTATTCCAGAAATTCAGATTTTGTTTACTAAACACCATTGGTGAATCACATTTTCATGGAGCAACTCCACAAAAAACTGATAGGATATAAGTGTGATACACCAAAATGTTCGTACGAATAAGGTCTATTTGTGTCCATACTTAGAAATGCTGCTACTAGTCCAGGTATTCCAGAAATTCAGATTTTGTTTACTGAACACCATTGGTGAATCACATTTTCATGTAGCAACTCCACAAAAAACTGATAGGATATAAGTGTGATACACCAAAATGTTCGTACGAATAAGGCCTATTTGTGTCCAAACTTAGAAATGCTGCGACTAGTCCAGGTATTCCAGAAATTCAGATTTTGTTTACTGACCACCATTGGTGAATCACATTTTCATGTAGCAACTCCACAAAAAACTGATAGGATATAAGTGTGATACACCAAAATGTTCGTACGAATAAGGCCTATTTGTGTCCATACTTAGAAATGCTGCTACTAGTCCAGGTATTCCAGAAATTCAGATTTTGTTTACTGAACACCATTGGTGAATCACATTTTCATGTAGCAACTCCACAAAAAAATGATAGGATATAAGTGTGATACACCAAAATGTTCGTACGAATAAGGCCTATTTGTGTCCAAACTTAGAAATGCTGCGACTAGTCCAGGTATTCCAGAAATTCAGATTTTGTTTACTGAACACCATTGGTGAATCACATTTTCATGGAGCAACTCCACAAAAAACTGATAGGATATAAGTGTGAATCACCAAAATGTTCGTACGAATGAGGCCTATTTGTGTCCGTACTTAGAAATGCTGCGACTAGTCCAGGTATTCCAGAATTTCAGATATTGTTTACTGACCACCATTGGTGAATCACATTTTCATTTTCAAAATGTTCGTACGAATGAGGCCTATTTGTGTCCATACTTAGAAATGCTGCGACTAGTCCAGGTATTCCAGTAATTCAGATTTTGTTTACTGACCACCATTTGTGAATCACATTTTCATGGAGCAACTCCACAAAAAACTGATAGGATATAAGTGTGATACACCAAAATGTTCGTACGAATGAGGCCTATTTGTGTCCATACTTGGAAATGCTGCGACTAGTCCACGTATTCCAGAATTTCAGATTTTGTTTACTGACCACCATTGGTGAATCACATTTTCATGGAGCAACTCCACAAAAAACTGATAGGATATAAGTGTGATACACCAAAATGTTCGTACGAATAAGGCCTATTTGTGTCCATACTTAGAAATGCTGCTACTAGTCCAGGTATTCCAGAAATTCAGATTTTGTTTACTGAACACCATTGCTGAATCACATTTTCATGTAGCAACTCCACAAAAAACTGATAGGATATAAGTGTGATACACCAAAATGTTCGTACGAATAAGGCCTATTTGTGTCCAAACTTAGAAATGCTGCGACTAGTCCAGGTATTCCAGAAACTCAGATTTTGTTTACTGACCACCATTGGTGAATCACATTTTCATGGAGCAACTCCACAAAAAACTGATAGGATATAAGTGTGATACACCAAAATGTTCGTACGAATAAGGCCTATTTGTGTCCAAACTTAGAAATGCTGCGACTAGTCCAGGTATTCCAGAAATTCAGATTTTGTTTACTGACCACCATTGGTGAATCACATTTTCATGTAGCAACTCCACAAAAAACTGATAGGATATAAGTGTGATACACCAAAATGTTCGTACGAATAAGGCCTATTTGTGTCCAAACTTAGAAATGCTGCGACTAGTCCAGGTATTCCAGAAATTCAGATTTTGTTTACTGAACACCATTGGTGAATCACATTTTCATGTAGCAACTCCACAAAAAACTGATAGGATATAAGTGTGATACACCAAAATGTTCGTACGAATAAGGCCTATTTGTGTCCAAACTTAGAAATGCTGCGACTAGTCCAGGTATTCCAGAAATTCAGATTTTGTTTACTAAACACCATTGGTGAATCACATTTTCATGGAGCAACTCCACAAAAAACTGATAGGATATAAGTGTGATACACCAAAATGTTCGTACGAATAAGGCCTATTTGTGTCCAAACTTAGAAATGCTGCGACTAGTCCAGGTATTCCAGAAATTCAGATTTTGTTTACTGACCACCATTGGTGAATCACATTTTCATGTAGCAACTCCACAAAAAACTGACAGGATATAAGTGTGATACACCAAAATGTTCGTACGAATAAGGTCTATTTGTGTCCATACTTAGAAATGCTGCTACTAGTCCAGGTATTCCAGAAATTCAGATTTTGTTTACTGACCACCATTGGTGAATCACATTTTCATGGAGCAACTCCACAAAAAACTGATAGGATATAAGTGTGATACACCAAAATGTTCGTACGAATAAGGCCTATTTGTGTCCAAACTTAGAAATGCTGCGACTAGTCCAGGTATTCCAGAAATTCAGATTTTGTTTACTAAACACCATTGGTGAATCACATTTTCATGTAGCAACTCCACAAAAAACTGATAGAATATAAGTGTGATACACCAAAATGTTCGTACGAATAAGGCCTATTTGTGTCCATACTTAGAAATGCTGCGACTAGTCCAGGTATTCCAGGAATTCAGATTTTGTTTACTGAACACCATTGGTGAATCACATTTTCATGTGGCAACTCCACAAAAAACTGATAGGATATAAGTGTGATACACCAAAATGTTCGTACGAATAAGGCCTATTTGTGTCCATACTTAGAAATGCTGCTACTAGTCCAAGTATTCCAGAAATTCAGATTTTGTTTACTGAACACCATTGGTGAATCACATTTTCATGGAGAAACTCCACAAAAAACTGATAGGATATAAGTGTGATACACCAAAATGTTCATACGAGTAAGGCCTATTTGTGTCAATACTTAGAAATGCTGCGACTAGTCCAGGTATTCCAGAAATTCAGATTTTGTTTACTGAACACCATTGGTGAATCACATTTTCATGGAGCAACTCCACAAAAAACTGATAGGATATAAGTGTGATACACCAAAATGTTCGTACGAATAAGGCCTATTTGTGTCCACAAGAATAAGTAACAAGAGCTTTTTCGAATATGCCTTGAAATGAGATAAAAGCTGTGCCTTGAAATGAGATGATTTTCGAATTTATCTATTTTATTCTGCGCGAACAGCGCCATCTTCTCAAAATGAGTGAAGCTCATTTGGTGGGGGTTTGCTTATATAAAGGAGAGCAGGGTTGTATTTCACATATTTTTTGTGAAAACTTTTTCGATGCGAGAAATACAGAAACGGGGTGCAGGTAAAGTTTAACGGAATGGAATGGATCCCCCTTAAAAAATTATGTTTTATAACTTCCCCGGCCAATCCCGTTGTTCGTTTTCATTTGTCTGAATTTTTTGTAAACAAAAGGTTTTTAATCAATTGTAATTAGTTTTTTTATGCATTAGTGTAATTTCATTACCATTAGTAATGATTTTTCTAATGAGAAATATTTCATTACCATTAAATGGTAATGAAATTTTTTCATTGTCATTAGTATGAACTAATGGTAATGAAATTTCAATGGTAATGAAAAATTCCCATGTATGATATGTATGTATATTAGACCGACTCACGAAAAAAAGTAAAAAAAGTGCCTTCCTCAAAATAAACCTTGGTTTGTTTTATGATGGTTCCCAAAATATTTCGGGTGTAGGAATGAGATCTCACGAGCTGGACCATTTTTAAAAAAGGTCTTTTCTTTAGTTTTTGTAAGAAATTTGCATCTTAGCTGAAGACAACATACTCAATATGGGTATCATATGAAATGTTTTTTAGAGGCGCGTCCAGCGGTATATATAACATGTTCAAGCATATCCTGACATGTCCTATTTTCAAGGATATTTAAAAAAAAAACAAATTTTTGACTTTTTTGTACAGAGATATTTGTGACTGAAATTTCAAACTTTCATATCATAATCTATAGACGATTTAATGCAGCTGTAAATTCAATATGTTTTTGACTGATATATTGCAGCATAAAAACGAATACTTCGATCCTCTAAATTAGGGCCAAATGGTTGGTGGTGGTGACCGGAGCGTAATGCACCAAAATGAGTTGTGCATGCATCTTTTTCAAATCTAAAGATATCCAACAATAATTTTTCAACCATATTATTGTTATTTTAGTTTCTAAGTCACAATGATTTGGAAATCACAGGTTACAAACAGCCCAATATAATTTGTTCCAGTTGGAATAACTCTTCATTCATTTACAAATTTTTTATTACACTAATAGAAAACAAAAACATGGAGCATCGACTTTGACCTCTCGAAAACAAAAAATAGTTAGCAACAGTATTATTTTACTCATAATACTTTCAAGATTCCTAGATTTTTAACAATCATCTTAATTTTTACATTAAAAATACAAAAATTGTTTTTTCGGACTTTCTACATTTTCATATATTTAGTTAGAATATTCTTCTACCTCAAGTCCAAATTCTAATATGATATTGTCATATTAGATTTTATTTGTTGTTTCTTCAGTTGTCCGCAATAAGAAAATGATAACTTTCTTACTCAAACCGAGACATTACATAAGGTACAAAAAATCAACGGGATGAGAATTTTGTACTTTCGTATATGAACTGTCTGATTTGGTAAAACCAGCTATAATCAACTCCTAGATTTTTAATATATAAAATATTTACGCATTTTCGAATTATACTTTTGGCCAAAAGTTAAAGATTCTGGCCCACAGTATAATGATTACAACGAAAATATAACAAAAATGTTAAACTATAAAATACACTAGAAAAAATATCCAGTTTAAACTGAATCTCTTTGATGGTTAAATTTGTTTAATTTCGTTGCTACATATATTCGAATTCTTTTGTTCCACTCCTATGAGATTATGGCTATAAAATTCTCTTACCCTATGCTAATAGATTGTGCCTCAAACAAGGCTAGTTTTAAGGAAATCTAAAGATGAATTGATAAATTTTATGCTTAACTTATAATAAATATGAAGAAATCTATCAGCAGAAACATTAAAAATATCATTTTATGCAGCCACACTTTATATATTTTTTCTCACTAATTTCATTATTTTCTAAACTCTTTTGACAACCGAATTTTTGTTTGTGTCACCGAAATATTTGTTTGTGTCAATAGAAATTCGGTTAATACAATATAATTTTGCTTAAAACTCTATTTTTTTTCAATTGTATATGGAAAATATTTATTTGTGGCATCCAACAAATTCGGCTGTTGCAACCAAAGCACTCAAAGTTGTCAAGAATTTCAGTTGCCACAATGAATGTGTTTTGTCGGTATAGTCAGCACTAAATATGATTTTGTACTTAGATTTTATTTAAGCAATAAGTTTTGTTTGAAAATTTTTAACTTAAATAAGGTTTTTCTAATTTGTAGGTTTATACATTTCGTTGAGTGTAATTATTTAACTAAAAAATATGACTTAACATTAAGTGCATGTGAACGTGTAAATATATTTTTATAGTTCATTCTGTTATATGTTGAGGGGTACATACTGCAAATTAGAAAATTCCCTTAAGTATCCAATTATGAAAATGAGCAGACGTCTTGTATGACATCAAAACGACGCTTACGATGACAACTTTTTATTTTTGCAACGCAACAAAGAATAAAAGTAAGCTACGATATTGTTTAACATCTTAATGCAGGCATAAGTAATAAAGTTGGAATTATAGTACTTTTTGTGGTACTATTTGAATTTTAGAAATACTATATATGGTACTCCTCTAACACATTTGGAACCAACAAATTAAAATTTTTTCTATTATAACAAAACAAAAAATAAGTTTTAATAAAAAATAACTAAAAGAGATTGAGTTCGGCTGTGCCGAATTTCTCCATATTCATAATTTTTCCAACAAAAAAAGAGATGCCGAAGCCGTAGAAAAAGCACTACAATTGATGATCCAGATGTACTCTTTTTTTATCATAAACACTAATGATTTTAACATTGAGTTGTCATAGGAGAGGAGTACTCCCACTTCAGCATTTTTTCAGTACTTTTTTCACCAATTAAAAGTAAAAAAAAATTCTTCGCAAAAAAAAAATTATAATTTATTTATTTTACAGAAGTTTTTGTATTGCCTCCACCCGGTATCGAACTTGGGACCTCACGGTTGCTAGTCTAGAGCTCTACCGCTGAGCTATTCTTTGATATGAAAGTTGAGTGGCATAAAAACACCACTTTGTTACTGCGGGATATTGTTCCTTATTCTCTTCAATAAAAGAACTTATTAAACAAGTGTAAAAGGTGCACTCCAATTCAATATTGTTTTCAGTATTATTTTTACAGGTGCATAAAAAGGAATTTCTGACCATTTTTTATACCCTACACCACTATGTCGTCAGGGTATTATAAGTTTGTGCTGATGTTTGTAACATCAAAAAATATCGGTCCTAGACCCACCTTATAGTATACCGATCGTCTCAGAATTTTTCTTTATTTCGATTTAACGATGTCTGCCTGTCCGTCCGTCCGTCCGTCTGTCTGTCTGTCCATGCATTCTTGTGCGCACTCTACAGGTCGCATATATCAAGATATTTTGATGAAGCTTCGTACACCGACTTATGACATCGGTCCATGCCCATATAAGGGTCCTAGTAAAATTATATGGTTTATACGCTGCAGGTCGCCAATATTAAGATATTTTGATGAAATTTGGTACACAGACCTACGTTGGCCCAAGAACGAAGCCTGCTAATTTTGGTGGACATCGGTCCATGTTTAGACCTAGTGCCCATATAAGGGTCCTACCAAATTATATTTTTTATAGGCTGCAGGTCGCAAATATTAAGATATATTGATAAAATTTGGTACACCGACTTACGTCGGAACAAGAACGAAGCCTATTGATTTTGGTGAACATCGGTCCATGTTTAGACCTAGTGCCCATATAAGGGTCCTACTAAAATTATATTGTTTATACGCTGCAGGTCGCAAATATTAAGATATTTTGATGAAATTTGGTACACCGACCTATGGCAGCCCTAGGACGAAGCCTATTGATTTTGGTTAACACCGGCCTATGTTTAGACCTAGTGCCCATATAAGGGTCCCCCCAAAATTGGCTTGGTTACAAACTGCAGGTCGCAAATATTAAGATATTTTGATGAAATTTGGTATACCGACCTATATCAGCGCAAGGACGAAGCCTATTGATTTTGGTGAACATCGGTCTATGTTTAGATCTAGTGCCCATATAAGAGTCCCCCTAAAATTATATTGTTTATACGCTGCAGGTCGCAAATATTAAGATATTTTGATGAAATTTGGTACACACACTTATTTTGGCCCAATGACAAAGCCTATTGATTTTGGTGAACATCGGTCCATGTTTAGACCTAGTGCCCATATAGGGGTCCCCCCAAAATTGGCTTGGTTACAAACTGCAGATCGCAAATATTAAGATATTTTAATGAAATTTGGTGCGCTGACTCACATTATAGAAAATTTTGACACAAGCCCCATTTTAACCCATTCGAATTTCGGATCCAAACATTAGGTGGCTTTTACCCAGATTGATGTAGGGTATTGTATAGTCGGCATGCCCGACTTTAACCTTTTTACTCGTTTATATATATAATTATTTTTAAAAAATTAAAAAAATATTGAATTTAAACAAATTAATTATAAATATTAAAAAAAAAATTAATAGAATAAAAAAAAAAATATTGGTCGCGCCGGAAATCAAACCCGCTACCCACTGCTTGGAAATACCAAATGATACCAAAATCACTTTTTACGATCACTTTTAGAGCAATTACTCTTTAGAAGCATTACTTATGTGATTTTTTGGATGTTGTCCAGAAGTAGTTCTAAAACAGCTTGAAAAATATACTAACGGATACTTTGGAAATCATGAAAGAAGTGATTTTTTGAAGTTGCTCAGAATAACTTCTAAAAAGGCAATAAAAATACACCAATGGATGCTTGTGAAGCAGTAAAAGGAGTAGTCTGTAAAGCATTACCTCCAGTTTTTTTGCTGGGTTGTTAAATGGCTTATTAAGAATAATAGTTTTGGTCATAGAAATATAATATCCAGAAATTTTATAATTATCCGCTCAGGATTATCTGTTATATTAATATGTATAAAAAAAAATTAAAATCTCCTCAAATTTGACGTTTGATGTTTGCCCTAATTTTCAGTATTGAAGTATTTAATCTCGTGTTCTTATATTCGGCACAAAACATGTGGAACTAAAAGAAAAAATTGTTAAAAGCTAAATAAGTACCAAAAATCGCAGTTTTCTCGAATTCCGCTGAAATAAAATCTCTGCCCTAACCAAATGAAAAAAGGAATTCCTGACGATTTTCTTGGGCAAGAATGAAATCCGGATAGGAACATGCCTACAACGGACTATTTTTCACAATTTGTTAAATACGTTTGGGATTTTAGCATATATAATTCCTCTAATGAAGTTATTGTATATGCCGATTAAAATAAAATTTGAAAACTAATATGCAAGTGCTTCTGCAAATTTAACTCTTACTGACACTTTAGAAAACATCGTTTTCTATTGTTGTTTATACATGAATGGATGTCAATACATTGCTAGATCTGTCAAAACAATAGAGTAGTATATTGGAAGATGACAAAGCAAATTGTGGAAAATGTTTTATTTTTGTTTTTTCTTTGATATTTTAAATGTTTAATAACGCTTCTAGACGAGAACAAGAAATTCTCATTGAGTTTGTAATTTAACTTAACAAATATTTCCAGAAATTCTAAAAATGTCGTCCCCTGACGATTTCCTTAGGCAAAAATGAAATCCGGATAGGGACATGCCTACAACGGATTATTTTTCACAATTTGTTAAATACGTTTGGGATTTTAGCATATTTAATTCCTTTAATGGATTATCTACAAGTTTTGCAGTTTTTAATCTCTGATATGTTCTTAATAAAACACTAAAGTCCACTCGTCGATTTTTTTTAAATTAAAAAAAAAAAAAAAAGAAGTAAATTTTGCATCATATTATTACTGGCGATGAAAAATAGATCCATTATGACAACCCAAAGTGGAAGAAAATCGGAATCCACATGTTTCCAAAAGGATGGGAAAACGTCATAGCTCACGATGGACAATACTACACCCAGAAAACAGATTCGGCGCTGACAACCCCATTTTTTGCCAATCGAATGGTTCAATTGCATCAAATGAATTTTTCGTTTGCGGCTACCGAATTATTCTTGATACAACTGAAATTCCGTTGTCACAGTCAAATTAGTCTTGTCTCAATTGGTTTTCTGTTGCCAGAACTGAAAATTTCGTCTACCACAACCGAACCATGCGATTGACTACAAATGGGGTTATCAGAACGGAATCTGTTTTCTGGGTATATTAGTAACAGGGTATCGGACTTTTAAGATATATATTGATAAAGTGGTGGAAAAACTCATTCAATTAACTTTCCAACAGAATTTATTAATTCACTTGGTGTGCCAGATCTACCCGCACATATACTGGAGTTATCACATATTCTGCCGCTACCAGTTCCCGTCGACAGATTTTGATAAAAATTTATATCAAAGCTATTCTGGGCCTAATTAAGAAAATTCACCTTTGGCGGAATATACATACACGTCTGATATTTTTGAAGTGTAACTAAAATGTGTTTTTATACAGAGTATATCAAAAAAAGAAACAGAACCCATAATAATTGATACAAAAAATTAAATAAAAAAAACATTTTATTAGCAAGTTATGAATAGTAAAAGTGCTGGTGATTATAATTACCGGTCAGCGAAAAATGGCTTTAATAAACTTTCTGGAAAAAGTACTATATGTTAAACTGGTTGGTACTTTTTTGGAAATCACATTATCATCTCTAAAATAGCGTATTTAAACACTTTATCTCACAAAAGAAACCGTAGTAAAAAACTTACCCCTTAAAGACTTTTTCATTTTCTTTAAACGATAAAACTATTCAGTAAAATCTCTAAAGAAATGCATAAGGGAAGACAAAAAAAAATTCCTGTGAGGTGGCGCCTTGTTTTTCATTCATATTTTCTGTTGCATTTAACCACACTGTTTTTATTTGTTATTTGGCTTTAGTTGTAGCGTTGCATCTTATTTTATTGTATCTTAATCATTCTTCATAAAAAAGGAATTAATAACTACACTGATAGAATTTTCGTTCATACTATTAATGAATCGATTTTATTAATCTGAATTCATTGATTTAATGAAAAATTTTCATTGAATTAATGAAAAATTCATTAATTTAATGAATTTTTTCATTATATGTTTTCAACTAACCCGTAAGATTTGCTATAATTTTTAAAAGGGTTTTGAATTTGCTAATTACTAAAATAGATATATGTTCCAGTAATGACATCGTTTTGTTTTGGCTATTTAGATCAATCGGTAACGCGGTAATATTTACATTCTGGTGATTGCGGGTTCAAGTGGAGTTCAGGGAGATGTCAAAAATATTATAAAAACAAAAAAGAAATATGTACATGTACAAATAAAAATTAATAAAATAAAAATAAACAATAAATAAAAAAACGCAAAAAAAATATTTTTTTCAATTAGTTTTCATTTAATGAATACGTTTCATTGATTTAATGAACGCGTTCTTTGGGGACTTTTCATTGAAAAAAAATCATTGGATTAATGAACAAATTCATTAATACTATGCACAAAATTCTATCAGTGTACAACTAAAACAAAAATGATCAGAAAGCAAGGAATTTATTATATACACCTTACTATCGTAGTCATTATGAACCATACTCGGGATTTTTTGATTGGCACTAGTTCACTAATATTAATGCTATCAATTTGTACGAAAATATTGTGATTTAAATATAAACTTTGAAAATCACAATAATTTCGCAAAAAATCAATAGTAAATGAAATCTGATGTTTTTAGAAAAACGAATTCAGTAATAAATAGTACATACAGTAGATTTGTAGTACAGTAGAATTTTTTTTGTTTTTTTTTTTTAATCCAAATTTAATTACAAAAGGCTCTAAAAGGAGATATAATTTGTTTGTAGAGTATGGCATATATGTATATTAATTAGACTGTCCCTTAAAATAGGGATTTGTCGATTTTCGTTCATTACACCCTCCAGTTTTATTGGAAATGGTCCCAAATGGAAGAAATCGATTTTTTTTTTTTTTTTTTTGGAAAACGTTAACCCGTGCCGAAAGCTGGACGAAAATGGCCCCTTTTGGAAAAAAAAGTTATTACTCTTAAAAATTCCCTAAATTCGAAAAAAAATTATTTTTTATTCCATCAAAGGAATTAAATATGCTAAAAATCCCAATTATTCCTTTTATTCATTTAATATAGTCAAAATGATTCATGCATGGAATTTTGACGTCATCGGATATCATTAACCCACTTTAGCCTAGAATCCAAAATGACCCACGAATTTGATAGAAATTCAAAAACTTATTTTTTTTTAAATTTAATTTTAAAGATTTTTAAAATGCCTAATTCGGATATATCGATTGCTATTTGTACCACATAATAGTTGATATTAAAGAAAAAAAGAAAAATAAATTGGAAAAATGATAATTCGAGTTTGTGTTTGGAGCGACTGCTTTTCAAGACATTTTACAAAAATTGCTCATTTTGTCAAAAATTTTAAAAATTTTAATGTTTTCATCAAATTTTACACGGTTTTCGGAAAAACTGCTCTCAAATTTGCTTAGATTATAATTATCTTTTCATTTCTTTAAAAAAAATTTAACCCTTAGTGGCCTGGGGTCAGAAAAGACCCATGGAACTTAATATTAATTATGACTACGAGATTGTAAAGCCATTAAATTTATAAAAAAAAATCTGAACTGGATAAAAATAATTATTTTGTGTAACCTGATCCATATGGGGTTAATTTTTATACTTTTGGCCAAAAATACCCCACTAGGAAATTTACAGAATAACACGTTTCGCATATCCCAATCTGATAAATGTTATTCTGTAAATTTACTAGTGGGGTTTTTTTTTAAATGAGAACATTAACCCTATATGGATCAATTTACTCAAAATAATTATTTTTAAGTGGAAATTTTTTTTTTTATTCATTCAAAGTGATATTTTTCCGAAAATTATGAAAGGTGTTATTCTGCAAATTTCCTAGTGGGGCATTTTTGGCCAAAAGTATAAAAATTAACCCCATGTGGATCACGTTACACAAAATAATTATTTTTTATCCAGTTGAGATTTTTTTTTATAAATTTAATGGCTTTACAATCTCGTTGTCATAATTCATATTAAGTTCCATGGGTCTTTTCCGACCGCAGGCCACTAAGGGTTAAATTTTTTTTTTATAGAAATGAAAAGATAATTATAATTTAACTAAATTTGAGTGCTGTTTTTCCGAAAACCGTGTAAAATTTGATGAAAACATTGAAATTTTTGAATTTTTTGACAAAATGAACAATTTTTGTAAAATGTCCTGAAAAGCAGTCGCTCCAAACACAAAATCGAATATTCATTTTTCCAATTTATTTTTTTTTCTTTAATATCAATTATTATGTGGTACAAATAGCAATCGAGATCTCCAAATTAGGCATTTTAAAAAATCTTTAAAATTAATTAAAAAAAAAAAACACGTTTTTGCATTTTTATAAAATTTGTGGGTCATTTTGGATTCCAGGCTAAAGTGGGTTAATGACATGCGATGAAGTCAAAATTCCATGTATGAATCATTTTGACTATATTAAATGAATAAATGGAATAAAAAATAATTTTTTTTCGAAATTTCGAATTTTGGGAATTTTTAATAGTAATACACTTTTTTTTCCAAAAGGGGCAATTTTCGTCCAACTTTCGTCCAACTTTCATTTGGGACCATTTCTAATAAAACTGTGGGGTGTAATGACAAATCTATTTTTAAGGTACACTCTAATATGTATACATTTAGGACCTTTTTCTTTCCAAATTGACTTTGATATTTAAAATCGGACTTCGTCTTATAAAAATATTTTTCTTATAAAACGTTAAAAAATTTTTAAATTTTGACTTTGAGCGACTATATTTACAAAAGCTATACTAGAGAGATATTGATACACACTTAAGTTTTAAAAATAGGACAGGGAAGACTAATTCCCGTATAAAGGGGTTTGTTTTTGAAGCTATAGTTAATAAATTATAAATTTTTTATTGAAGAAATCAGTTGAAAAATGGAAAAAGTAAAATCGCGAATTGTGCAAATTCTAGAGTCAATTGGAACAAACTGGTTACAAATTCGAAATCTATTACTATTACTGCTGCACTAATGCAAAAAAAAAAAAAAATAAAAAAATTAAGACCAGATTTTAAATCGACACTATCTGACAAAAAATCTTTTTTTAAGAAATCATCATACTTTGTATAAAATCAATACTCTACCAGTGCATTGGTGTTGTTCCATTGGCAGTTTATGACTGTGTAGTACTGGACAGCCACTTTTTGCAAACGTCGGCACATGTAACACTCTAAACCAATTCCACCAATTCCATTCAAAGCGTCCCAGGTGGGTGCTCTGCTAGTCAGTTATTTTTAACTCTACGGTTATCCAGTGGTATGCAAGAGCTTGAGTTTTTGCACCACTGGCAATTTCTAACCGGGCGGTTACAGCATTCGAAATGGTTTCGCTTTTTGAATCTAAAACAGTTTCTAATCGCTAAGGGTTAAATATCAGTTATATTAAAATTCTTGCATACCGCAGAGCAAAATAATTTATATAAACCCAAAGTAAATTTAATTTTTTTAAATAAATCCTGCGGAAGTTTCACCATATATCTTAATTAACGTTTATTTGCTAAGAATATAATTTAAATATTTTGTTTTCAAATATCCATAAATATACCTTTTTTATTTATACACAAATTGTATATGAATACAAAAAAATTAAACTTCTACAGACTAAAAAAAAAAAGTGAAATATTACGATTACAATTTTAATTATGTAAACCTAATGAAAAAGAAAAAAATGTTCCACAAAAATTCAAATAACACCAAACCAACATTTCTTTAGCTAAAAAATTATTCTATTTGTTTTTCACTTTCCATTTTAATTTTCATTATTTTTTTGCATGTTTCCAGTACCACATTTTTAAAGTAGCACATTAACACAGCACTGGCAGCAGTAAAAGAATCAACAAAAAACACGGTAATATCTTCCCTATTTGTTTGAAAAGCATTTATACATTCACAAATATTTCCAGTAGTATACACAATTTTTACAATCATTAAAAAAAATTACTCGCTTAAATGAATGTATAGAAGAATCACAGACGTTCTTATTAAAAATGTTTGCAATTTACCGCATTTTGGGGTTTGCAGAATGGTTAAATGGCGCGCGTTAAAGTAGTGGAAGAAGAAACCAACTCGTTTTTACACATTTTCTTTTCCAAGTGTTTTTTTAAGTGGGGTCTTTTTAATTTTAAATTAAGCTAAAATATTTCTTTATCCCCTTTACTGTGTATATTGTTTAGTTTTTTTTCCATTTATGGGTTAATTAATAAAATGACCTTAACAGCTTTTTTCCTTTCAATAAATTTTTTTTTTTCTAATTCTGTTGCTTTTTGGTGAACTCTTTTACCCTATTTAGTGTTTATTTCTTTTTCTCATAATAAGCCTTCTGCGAATATAATATTTTTGGATCAAAGGAGGTTGGAAAAAGTAAAAAAAATTAAAAGAGAAAAAAGCAATTAAAAGCTTTTTATTTGTTTATGTAGAATTGTGTATGCCCTAAACATTACCGAATTTCGAGTTTTTTCATATCCGATGTTGTTTAGAATTGTCTCCAAACTCATAAATTTAGTTCTGGCTAGACCATTTAAGTAAAATATTCGAAGTAGGTGGTTGTTAATCGGTTCCAAGTGAAATGTTTCTGCAAATAAAGCTACGACCCAAAAGATCTAAAACGATCCAGCTTCTCCCTAAATATCCGACAGACCTGACACAGACTCATCCGAAAGACATTCCTAGATATTGAAGAAACCAATATGCGAAATACAGCGCACAGCCCTCACCCTCAGTTAGGTTTGCCACATACCAAAATTCAAATAACTGGACAATGGAAAGAATTCACCTGGATTTTAAAAAAATAACTGGACAATTTAAAAATGTATTTATAGGTCAAAGAATTAAAATTTTATTTAAAATTTATTTTTTTCAAAAATAAATAAATAATAACTTAAAGAACAAGGAAACGTAAGACTTAAAATCCAGTCTTACACTCTAAAAAATAAGTTAGTAGAAAAATTAGCAAAACGTCTTTTATATCAAGTGTACTAGTTTTCAGCAATTTTTTTTTGCTGAAATTCGGTTTTCAGCAAAAATTTTAGTTATATTTTTTTAGCACTAAACTAATTTTGAACTAATGTTTTACTAATTTATTTTGCTACAAAAAT
The DNA here is from genome assembly GCA_949987735.1 of Leucophora obtusa. Lineage (NCBI taxonomy): Eukaryota > Metazoa > Arthropoda > Insecta > Diptera > Anthomyiidae > Leucophora > Leucophora obtusa. Next base: position 169,552,505 of record OX465297.1, on the reverse strand, counting down.
TCTGCTAATAACCCCAATTATAGCGTAGACGACAACCGGATAGACAAGATGTAAATGTCGCAGCTTGTCTGGATGTAGTATAGAAAACGGCGATGATAATTAAAAAAAAAACAACTCCCCACAATTTCTATATTTAAATTTTCAGCAAATAAATTAACTAAAGTAAAATTTCTCTACCAATTTTTTAAGTTTTTTTCAGTCTACTAATATTCAGCAAAAAGTTTAGTGATTTTAGCAAGAATTTTTTTTATTTGCAATCGACTAAGTGTTAGCAAAACTTTTGCTGAGATTACTATATTAGTTTAAGAATAGAGCATATTTTATAACTTAGATTACTCTATCATATACCCAAATTTAATTAAAGTCTGAAAGTTCGCTTTTTCCAGTAACTGTCTGGGGGGTTTTTTTTTTGACCAGAAGTCAAAATATTAACCCTGTATAGATCAGGTTGTATAAAATAGTAATTTTTAGCAAGTAGAACACATGTTTCGAGCAATTTCAAAATATCAGAAAAATATAGTCAGAAATTAAATGACATTCATGGGACGTTTTGTCACCATGATATTAAGGATTAACCCACTAATGCCAAAAGGCGGTCTTCAGATTTTAAATAACTTTTGGCTAAATAACCATATTTAATTAAACATGTAATATCATATCCCTAAAAAACTTAACTACCCACTTTTCTGCCTTTAAACTTTTTTTTGTATAAGGAACGGTTTTTTAAGCGAGAAGCATGTAAAATGAAAATTTAGTAAATCTGAAAAAATTAGCTTTTAAAACAGAAAAATATATTTGAAAAATCGCCAAAAATACATTTACGATCTGGCGTACATTATCGATAACAACAAAACTAGTTTAGAGTCTCTAATTGTAAAATCAGTTAAAAATTTTTTTCCAGGACTCACAGGATAACCGCAGGATACGTCTTAAGAATATCTCTCTAACTCAAAAACTAGCGAACAGATTTTTTTGAAATTAAATGCGGAGCATCCACTCAAAAAACAGTCTGAATTTATTGATGTTTAGTGCCAAATTCGCTAAATTTCGTAATTTTCAAAAAGCGAGAATAACAACAATTGATTAACAATTTTCGGTACGTAATTTTATTTTACTGATAGTGTTATTTGTGGCAAAAATCGAAATTATTTGACTACTGGGTTTCTAGATACGTCTTCAACCTTTGTTGTGCAATATCGCCTAAATAAAGCGATAAATTAAAATTTTAATATTCCTTTTCATCAATTGACAATTTTAAAATTTTAGAAATCTTGAGTCTGAAATTAAATAAGCTTTATGGGTCTTTTTTGTCCCTAGGACTCTAAGAGTTAGAGATTTTTTAAATAAAAATAATCATAATTATTACATGATAATATTTAGTTGATGCTTTTTGGAAATTTGTGCAAAATTTTGTGAAAACATCCCAATTCCCTAGTAAAGTAGTCGCTCCCCAAACAAAGTCATTTTTTCAATTTATTATTTTTTCTTTAATTACAACTATTATATTACAAAAATAGCTTTTGACGTTTCCAAATTATGAATTTAAAAAAATAAAAAAATAAAAATAACTAAAAGAAGCAGTTTTTGAATTTCTATTGAATTTATGGGCATCTTCGGTTCCAGGTTACAGTGGGTTGATGATATCCGGCGAAACCTAAATTCCATATCTGAATAATTTTAAGTTAAATAAAAAGTAGTCAACAATTATTTTAATTTTTGCATTAAAAAATACAAAAATAGTTTTTTTCGGATTTTCTATATTTTCATATATTTAGTTAGAATATTGTTCTTTCTCAAGTCCAAATTCTAATATGATATTGTCGTATTAGATTTTATTTGTTGTTTCAAAAAAGGTTGATCATTTTCATGATAGACCATACAATTGTTTCGTAGCCATCACACTACACTTTATAAAATTTTTGGTTTTCCGCAAAAAAAAGTGTTATTACTTAAAAATTTTTTTTTAAATTTCTGGATTTTTTTTTTTTATTTATTTACACCACATAAAATTGAAGCTTAAAATGAAGTTTTAATTGTAAAGTTCTTTTTTTGAAACACACTGAAAATATTATTACAGTAACTGACTGTAGTTTATTTAAAAAGTTATCCGTACATTTATTTTTAAATGATTATACAGTTAAAAAGAAACGAAATATATTTTTCAACTTTTTTTGTCATTTATTTAAAAAATAAACTACATATAAATACGGATTTTCTGTTACAGTTATTATTTTCATTTAAAATGTTTTGTTAAAAAAAAGAAACCCTTTTAGATTTCTAGGTCAGTACAAAAAACGAAATAAACTAAATATCATTTATTTTTACGGATTTTGTAGTTAATTTTTTGAAAGTTAAAAAACGAAATAAATGAAAAATCATTATTGTTTTACGGATTTTGTAGGTAATTTATTAACATTTAAAAATAAATAAAAAGTTCTTTTAATTTAAATGAAAATTCAGTAGACCGGTTTTCAAGTGATTTTTCATTTATTTTAAATTACATTTTCAGTTAATTTAAACTACAAACTATTTTGAGTGCATTACTATTTTAATTTTTGGTGGTACCTTAAAATTTAGCTCTTTCCAACTTTGTTAAAACTCAGGTAAAAGGGTGTAAAAAATGTATATAGTTTTTCAGTTTGCAGTTAAATAAGACAAATTTTTTTTCAAATTCAAATAAAACCCATTCTTTAAATTTTTTTTGTTTTACTCTAACAAACTTAAGCAACTTTGGGATTTCAAGACAAAAAATTTCTAAAGTTTTCGGTGCCACCAAATATTAGTATATAAAATATTCACTTAAAACTATTTTCGCTTGTTGCAAATATAATAGATAACAAAGCCACCGAATTCCAAAGAAATATTTTTAAAAATTAATTTTTGTTAATCTTAATCTTGTAAAGCAGTTAAAAGTAGATTTTCGTTTAACTATTTTAGCTCAAAATTTTATTGACTTTAGCGCCCTGTTTTTAATAAAAAGAGGAGATACTGAATTCCTCTTTCATATATGTTTAGGGTATTATGTTACCTCTTCAAAAATGTATAAGTCACTAACATTGCCCACCCATTTTTTTCTTTAATTTTGCCTATGGGAAAAAGCACTGTGCGTCGTAAGCACAGTAAGGTATTGGATTAATAATCAGATTATTATTTACATCTAAATTTTTAACTTTAAAGTGTGGCAGAAAACTAAAAAAAAAGCTTATAAGGAATTCAACAATACCCGCGCCTTCTCTTATTAAGCTTTTTAAATAAATTCAATAATAAATTTAACTTATCTCGTAAAATATTGGTGGCGAAAACAGTTCTTAAGGCACATCTACACGAGAGAGAAAATTGCTAGAGATAGAGCAAAAAACACCTCTAAAGAGCTTAAATCATTCACAATAGAGCGAATTAGAGGTGTTTTTTGCTCTAACTCTAGAAGTTTTCTATCTCGTGTAGATGTGCCTTTAGAGATTCATTTAGAGATTTCCTTTTCTATTAAAAATTTCCCAACGAAACAAACTAAATGATAAACTAACAGTATCATCAATTCCTTTAGGATATATTTTCATAATAAAACCAAAAGGTTCTAACACATTATTTCATTTGCATTTCAATGAATGAATTGAGTCCTCTTTTTGCCTTTTTGGTGTGACTTTGACAAATACGACGTGGGTACTTTGCGCTGTCTGCACATTATTATTTGTACGAAGAACATAAAAAAAACTTAAAAGATTTAAATTAAAAGTGTTGAGAAATAAAAAATAAAAAAAGTGTAATAAAGAGTTAATTGTGTCACATTTAAATTATTTTTATTGAGTTCAGTTGCTTCAAATCAATTCAAATTAAACAAAGTGTGTAATTAATTAATTAATTAATTAATTTAGTCTATGTGGTTAATTAAAACAATTATAGCAAATAGTTTTTATTAGTGTGTCTTGTAGTTGAAAAAATGAGGATAATGTAATTCCAAAGACGTTTATAAGGAGTTTATTTCAAGTAAAATAAGAAGAAGGAGTGAGATCATAAAAATGTTAACACACATTTTTGCCTATAACTTTGATTTAAAGCTTCTCATATTTTTTTTTTCGGCAGTTTACATTTTAAAAATATGTCAGTTACTAAATTAATTTACATCATGAGTTTTAATTAGCAATTTTTTACAGAATGGACGATGAAAGAAAAGTGCGTTCAAAAAAAATTAAATATTTTCAACACAACCAAACATGGATGTACAAAAAAATTGCCAAAGAAACTAATGTATGCCGCCAAACAGTTTCAAAAGTGGTAAAAAGGTATCTGGAACACCTAACAATTGAAAGGAAGCCGGGAAGAGGAACAACGACTATCGTAACATTGGTAAGGCATATAAAGTTAAAAGCATCCTTTAGAGAGCTCCTAACACATCTGGCAGAAAACAGCTCGGTTAGCCCAATGCTCGGACTTTTTGGTACGTAAAGTGAAACCTAAGGCAGGACTAAAGTCCTACAAAGTACAAAAAGTTCCCGATAGAAACGCTTTTAAAAATTTGGAGGCCAAAACCAGAGCTCGAAAATTCAAATCAAATTTTATACAAAAATACAACTGTTGTGTAATGGACGACGAAACTTATGTCCTGGCTGATTTTTCGCATTTTTTGGAGTGGTGTAATGATAATAATGAGGTTTTTGTACCAAGAGAGGCAAATCCACCAAACTGCCCGGAGCTCAGGCCAGTGGATAGATATTGGGCTTTTGTTAAAAGAGAATTAAAGGGCACAAAAAATGTCTCCCAGGACATGCAAGATTTCAAACGTAGATAGACCACCTGCTCTAAAAATGTGACAGAAACTATCATAAAAGCCTTAATGGTAGGGTTTCCGGAAAAAGTGGATAACTTTGTTCGTAGTACTTAGAATTCCGGTTTTTTTTTTTGTTAGATTTTGTATTAAATTTCATTTAATAAAAATTCTTTGTTATATCCATAAAACGTAGCCCAAACTAGAGCCATTTTCGACATTGAAAAAAGTAAAATATTAATATGAACGAAAATGGTACTCAAATGAAAAGAAATTATCTCACGATTTCAAAAATGAGGTTTTTTTTTTTACTAATCCGTTGGACGTGAATTGAACTAGAGGCATTTTGTTAAATTTTAGATCTTCGAAAAATTAAAAAAGTCTAAAATCACATTATTTTAGTTTTGGTAAAACCCAGTAAATGTCCAGTTTTTGTTGTTTATTTTGAAAATTTGGAACACAAAAGGCAGTTGGCAGTGAAAATAACAAAAGCAGTCAACTTTTCGTTGATGAGAAATGAAATTTCAGAACTGATATAGTTGAATTGCGCCGCAGGGAAATTTATTTTCTTTAATGTTAGGTATACCCAAACTTTTTAGATGATATCAAAACGAAACTTTTTGATGGAAAATGCAATTTCAGAAGTGATATACTGTTATTGCGCCGTAGTCTAAAAATTTTTTGTAAAAAGTTTTTTTTATGTAAATGTCTAAATTTTTAATGCGTTTATGGATTATTGAAAAAAAAATAGTTTTTGAAGTCGTGGGGGGATATTTTTTATCATTTGAGTACCATTTTACCATACAAAAAATTTTCATAATTTTCAGTCCTCCCACTTAAGGGACTATAATGGCTCTAGTTAGGGCTACGTTTTATAGATTTAAAAAAAAAATAAATTTTTGAAATCGTGAGACAATTTCCTTTAATTAACACTTACATGTTACTATATCCCCCCGTTTTTTGCCCTCCACGGGCCTCCAGGAGCCGAGCCCCTCCCAAAATTAATTTTTTTCTTTTTTAATTCCAGAGCGGGTCATATTTTTTTATATTTTTTTGACGAAACCACATGAACTGCATCTTAGCTGAAGAAAACATACTCAATATGGGTATCATATAAAAAGTTTTTTAGAGGCGCGTCTAGCGGTATTTATAACATGTCGTAATTTCAAGGGGAGTCGGTCTAATGTACATATATAAAGAACATTTTCATTAAATTTATGAAGATCTAATTTATGAAATTCAATGAATTTTTTTAATGAAATTATGAAATTTTATGAAACAAAAGTTATGAAAAATTTCATAATATTAATTAAATATTATATACATAATGAAATTCTTCATTGGTTCTACGAAAAAAATTCTATGAAATTATATCATTAATATCATACAGGATAATTTTTTCAGTGTAGGTACCTTCCCATACAAACAAGTATGTACTTGTTTTTTTTAACCTTTGAGATGGCACCTAAAAACAGATTAACTTTCGATTTTTATGTTTTATAATAATAATAAAATTCAATCATTTTAATCCTCGAATTTTATATTGACTTTTTTGATTTACGCCAATTATCATTTTATTTTTTGATCTGCAAATTCAAATTGTTTTTTTTTATGATTTGCAAATCAATTTCAATCAGTAGTCTGTCTATCACAAATAAACTTTCTTTTCATACACTTATTTAATAATAATTTTAAATACAAAATTAAATTTACTCCTGACAACTCTTTTTCGTTGAAATAAAGTCCTTTAAGCGAATTAAAAAAATTGACATCAATTTGCGAATCAACACACAAAATTTACGATTCGCAAATCAAAAAATATAAAAAATAATTTGCGCGAATTGTTTTTATATTTTTTTTTTTTTCGTTAATTTATAAATCCTCTACTCTGAATTTTCTTTCAGAATAATTGTTTTGAATCAATTTTTTAAAGCTCTGGCATCGGTAATGTATTTAATTGATTCTTGTTGATTAAATAAACCGAGAGGATATGATTCAGTGAATGATGAAATATCGGTGATATATATATGAAAAGCTTAATTATCTCGAGCTCCATTATTTAATAAATTCATAAATTTCCAAAGTCGTACATAATAACAAAAATTTATAAAAAATATTTCAAAAACAAATTTTTTTTTATTAAATATATTTAAGTACTTTAAATGTTGATTTAAGATAATTTGTTAACCCAGTTTACAACCAAAGCGAGTATCGGTTAAAATGGTATTTTAACGGTTTAGGTACCCATTTTTATTTAGTAAACATAATTTGCTATTCCTAGAAATACAGAATTTATAGAATCACTCAAATCGTTTAACACAAAATGATAATTACAGGGAATTTTCAATTGTTGATAATAATAATGGGAAACATTTAACATACACTTTAATTAGATGGCTATAAGGTATAATTAACCTTTCACCATTTCTACTAACAGATACTCAATATAAATATCATAATTTAAACACACAACTGTTTAATAGCCAGATATTTATACATATACTTATGATAAATAGTTCACCAGTATATACGAGTATGTATGCAAAACGAAGGGATGTATGTATGCAAAATTAATGTTGAGCAACATAAAAGGACATTTTATGTTTGCAACATGTTGAGAAGCAACACCCTTAACAGATTCAGCTAAAATATACAACTAACTGAAGAGAAACAATTACTCTCGTTATAGTGCGTATTTTGTACTCATTTTGTATGCCGGTTAAGTGTGAAGCAATTTAAATTTCTGTACTTTTATATTTTCTTGCCATGCTTTAATTTTAGCATTGACTAAGGACACAAAAGTTCAAGGCAATTTCAAAATAAACATAATATAAACGTTAAACAAGAAGGACTATTATTTTTATTTTTGTTATTCAAACATTAGTCCCCGACTAAATAAATATAAAATACAAACAATGGTTGTAAATTCAATTTCACAAAAATACTTTTACTTATGACAAAAAAAAAACAATTTTTGTAAATTTTTTTCTAAATACACACAGCTACGTGTAACTAAAATAATTTTTCATGCTGATTTTTATTTGCTATTCGAGTTTTAATTATTTTTTTTTTGTAACCGTTTACCACACAATAATACTTTAATGCTTTATATAAATAAACTGAAGATATCGCAGAGAGTAAAAATTATTTATGCCAGACGTTGTTAATGTTTAATTGAATATTTCTAGAAATTGAATAATGTTGTTTATATTACAAAAGGTATTGGATAGCAGATGTTTATACTTATTTCGATTTATTCCATTACTATAGAATTTTGAATTATAAGTGGTTGCCTTTAATTTATGCAGATCATTTTTTAAATTTAAAATAAAGGAAAATGGTTTAAGTTTTAAAATTTTCACAACATCTGAATAGAGGCTGGTTTAAATCAATTGACTAAAGCTGCCATGGCACTTTTTTACCCTATACCACTATGCGGACAGCGTATAATAAATTGATGCTGATATTTGTAAAACCAAAAAATATTAGATCTGAATCGACCTCTTAAGTAGTGCATCGATCGACTCAGTATCACTTTTTGAGTCGAGTTAGCGATGTCCCTCCGTCTCTCTGCCTGTATACATATAATTCTGCGCTCGCTACAGGTGGCAGATATTCACATATTTGGATGAAATTCGGTACACGGAAATATATCAGCCCAGGGGCGAAGCCTGTTGATGTTGGTTAATAATGTGCCCAGGTCAAACATGGTCTAGAGGTTATATGAGGCAAAAGTTGATTTTCCACCAGACTATTGTAGGGCATGCCCGACTATAATTTTTTTTAAACAAATTTCTGCTACAGATTGTGATTGAATTTTCAAACGCAAATAAGATATTTATGTGCCTATTCCTACGAAAAGTATGCGACTCTTAGTTATGACTGTATTCACCATGTATTTGTTGTGTCAAAGTCATAATAAATATTATTTGTTAAAATTTTTGATTGAAAACTTCAAAAAAATTAAGACGTGGTGTCGACACAATCATAATATTGACAAATAAAGTTTTAATTATTTTAATTGCATTGCTGTTTTTTATGAAAAGTTATGACTCCCAGTCTTAAAAATAGTCTTATGACGGTCACAATGAGTCACAAGTAGTAATAGGCATCTTTTTTTTTTTTTTTTTTTTTTTTTTAATAAAGAGGAGCAACACTCAGGAAATTCTTCCTATTAATTCACGTGTTGCTTCCTTTGGAAAGGGGATAGAGAAGAAGTGAAAGGTGGTGAAAGATGAAGGGCTTCAAATATGGCAACACTGTAATTGCGCGAGATGTCGAATTTTTAGAACAGTTGTTGCGCGTCATCTGATCGTAAGTTGGCGAACTTTGTTGAAGCTTTTTAGTTCATAGCCCTGTTATATTATTTTATTTCGGTGGGGTTAAGTGCTATGGGAACACCGAAGGAGAACGCTGCAATATGTATGAGGGATAGAAAAAACTCATACATATTACTATTTTTCATAAATTGATGTTGCCTTGGTTGGGGCTCGAACCCGCAACCTCACGTGTAACAGTCCAACGCGCTAACCATTACACCACAGCGCCCACTTAATTGCATTCGGCGTTTGCGAATTAAGTTCACACTTAAAAGAAAATTATCCTAATTGATACAATTCGATTTCCATGAAATTTAAATATATTGAAGGAAAACAAAACTAAGACTGACCTGTTCTTTCTTAAGTTCCATATATGTATACATAATAGAGCACTCATATATTCAAAAGTGTTTTATTTTTCCAGCTCCCATCACATTTTTGGAACGACTGAGAATAAAAAAAAAAGATCTGTGCAACAATTAGATTTCTGCGGTGTAAACCGGCCAAGCCGTTTACATTTATATCCTCAAAATTACCCTAAAAAAGTTTCATAGATTTATCCATCTATAACTCTTAAACTAGAAGCTTCTGATGATTAAGTTGCATGGCTGTTGTTTACACAATGAAAAGGCAAACATTTTCTTTATACAAACTTTTAACCCTCGCATGACCGTTAGTGGTGTTTTAAGCGGTAAACATCAAAATTTGTGTCAAAACTAAACTTTGAATGTATCTCATTTAATTTTGGAGATCTATAAATACGTATAGATCATCATATAATGTGAAATTTAGCGGAGATTAAAATAAAAATAAGTCTTTTTAAATATTTAGGCCATTCTCTGACAGGAAGGTCAAAAACACATTTTAAATTATGATTTACTTCTGGCGTTGAACCTATATTTGTAACTTTGATGTCTTCAGAGACTTATAGTAGAATTTCACGATAAATATTTTTTTGGAATATTTTAACCCTGTAACTCTCCAACTAACTGGGCTTTTTGGTCCCTTTTAAAAAGGGACATAAACGACCCGTAAGTTGAAGAGTTAGAGGGTTAAAATGTTCCGCAAAAATATTTGTCTTGAAATTCTGCTAGAAGTCTGTGAAGATATCTAAGTTTAAAATTTAGGTTCAATGCCAGAAACAAGTCAAAACTTAAAATGTATTTAAGAGTTAATTTCGTGCTCATTCAGTGTTATTTTTTCACCTCCACACGCACCTTCGGGTAGATTAGGCGTAAAAAATAATATTCCCGCGAAAAGTTGTCCTCTCGGATTTGTACTAAAAGAACCGGATGACGGATCCGCTGTTTTTAGCCTAACAATTAGTTCAAAACTTCTTTGCACTATAACTTTTAAAGTAACCCAGCATAAATATGTGCAAGTCATTCAAAGTAAACAACTTTTAAATTGGTTACAATGGAGCGATAAGTGCTCTATTTCTGTTTCGGATGTATGTGCTTTAAAACAACTTTCAAAAATGTATATATAATGTTGTTTTTTTCTTTGTAAATCTATTTGTTTGTAAATTACGAATTAATTAGAGATTCCATTTTTTATCTCTAAAAAACAACGAAATAGTTCATTTTATTAACGTTATTTATTAATTTACGATTATTTACATATTTTTTAATTGTACATATTTTAAAAAATACTTCAATTACAGTTCCCATTGAAAAAGGGAAGGAAATAAAGAATTGGATCCCATTGAATCTCCTCTGGACTATGACCCAAATATGAATTCTTCTTTTCACTAAATGCAAATATATAAAAGTTAACAATTAAAATGTATTGTTAAGGCTCTATGAAGTAGAGATGAGCGATCCGGTGATTTTTGAATAACGCTGCTACCAGTGATCGTGATTTTCAAATCACCGTTCTTTTAAACAGTGACCGTGTTCACGGGTTTGTAATAGATATGGGCGATCCGGCGATTTTTCAGTAACATTGTTCTCAGTGAATGTGATTTGCAAATCGGTTCTTTTAAACCGTAAACGCGATCACGGTTTTTCTATGGAAAAGACTGCGATTTTCTAATAAATAAACGAAATAATATTTATGGCGAGTTTTTAAGATGTCAGTTAAACTTGTTTAAGTTAAACCGAAAACGAATTTTGTCAGCCATTTCAAAATTTATTAACAAAAATTTGCCGGAAAAACTTTTTCTCGAGTATAATTTATTTCTTTATTGAAATAAAACAAAATAAACCACCTTTTAAAAGCAGTATTCCAGTTACAAACTGCGTTAAACTAAGTTTTATTCAGAAGAGTGTGAAAGCAAGTCACTGTTATTGAAAAAGAACATGTATTACTGTGCACAATGAAGTTTGCAAGATATAATAGTCAAAAATATTAAAAGAACGACATTCCGAGTAACTGCGACTTGAAATATTTGATCACTGCCGTTACCAGTGATTTATCAATAACTCTGATTAAATCACCGGTATGAAAATATCGCTCATCTCTACTATAAAGTCGCTCGCGTGCTTTTGCACCGTGCACTAAGGAAATGTGTTAATAAAATTTGTTGCAATGTTCACATATTTTATCGTTTAAAACAGACCAATCAAGAGGTTCGTTAACAGAGGTTGGTCCCTTATCTTTTCTTATACATAAAAATTTCTATAAATCTCAACTGCTTTAAATGTTCATATGCTTTAATTGCTATTACACCTTAAAAGTCGTAAAATCAAACTAAATAAATAATTCTATAGTGACAAAAAATATATTATTTCTTCAACTCAATAATAGATTTTAAAAAATAACTGCCGTCAAATTTAAAATGTCAATTAAAGTTCCAAATTTTAATTAAAGTTAAAATTTTGCTAAATGAACTTCTTCAACATAAGAATTTAACTAATCACGAAAATTACAGCATTGGAACTTAATGCATCGTTTAATGAAAGCGTTGATTTTAAGCTAACGATGGTTGACTTGCAAAATTCAAATAACATGGTATTCGCCTTCGAAATTTGTCTGGGGAAAAACTGTCCTCCAACCGTTCTCGGATTCTTTAATGAATTTAAAGCTAAAATTTCAATCATAGATCTGCGGATTCAGAAAATTTATAATGATGGCCTTATTACTGTAGGGTTGTAAAATGAAAAAATAATTTCCTAGTATGCTTTAATATTCTGAAAATTCCTTGAGTAATGTTTTTAAAAAAAATAATCGGAGGGTTACATATAACTTTTAGGCCCAGCTTTTAGGATGTAGATTATCTTTAAACTTAGTTTAACGCAGTTTATAACTGGAATACTGCTTCTAAAATCTATTTTATTACTCGTTTTCGGTTTAACTAAACCAAGTTTAACTGACATCCCAAAAACTCGGTCTTAATGTATTAATCTTATTTAATTCAATATCGTAGCTTTTTCGAATATAAAGACTGAAGTAAACATGTTACAAACTTATTTAAAAAACTGTTGAACAAAAATTAAAAAAAAATAGGTTTTGTCTGATTTTGACTTAATTGAATTGATTCAGATGCAAAAGAAGTGTTTCCTTAATATTGCCCTAGAAATAATAATAAATTAAAGCTTTTGTTACACAATAGGTTCAGAAATGGGCTCTGTAAAGGCTAAACATTAAAATTGCCTCTAAACTATGCTATTTCGGACATTGTAAAAAGCACATTTAAATCACTTTGAAAAATGTATTATATTATATATTAAAAAGAGTACTTCTAAATCACTCTAAAAATGCAAACATAATGTACTCTATTGATGTGATGAAAATGTATATATAAAAACCATACTTTTATTAACATCATGTAATCACTTTTAAATTACTAACAAAATGCTTAAATTGAACTACTGACAACATGGGACATCACGTGTAAAATAAATCAGTGTTAGAGCTAAATTGTAACTACTTCACAATCAGTTGATGCTATTCGGAGTGCTTTTAAAATAACTTTTTTGCAATGACTTTTTTTGCTGGGAAAGGTTTCACAGGAACATACTAAATAGGCATATTTACAGGCAATAATATGGCCAGCATTTTTCTCGTATACACTTTTGATGTATCAATGACGCGTCATAGTGATTTAAGTGGTTAAAATAAACGTTATTTAAGTGGTTAAGCACAAATTTGTATGTTAAAAAATAATAATTTCCTAAGTTTTCATTCATAATAATTTGAAAACAATACAACACGTTTATAAAATGATTTTTTGTTTGAAAAATTCGTTTTATAAGTCACTTATTAATTTTAAAATTAATATATTTAAAGTAACTTACAAGAAAATGGCATGCTAAATTTTTATAAACATGTATTATTATTAATGTACAAAATGTGCTTTTTATATGACTCGTAAATAAATACGATAATCAGCAACATTTTTTCCTTATTTTTTCATCTGCGTTGTAATTAAATTTACACCGAACGTGACATATATCGCGTTTTTGTAATTTATCTTGTAAATATTTTATAATGCCTTAAAAATATATAAAGTACATTCTAAATAATGTAGTATAGCCAACAACTCGAATGTTTTTGCTTAAAATAATTAAAAATTAATAGAACACGTGGACAAATTTATTGATGTAATAAAATTTCTTGTCAATTAAATCATTCGGTTGCAATAAAAAAACGTGGTTTTTCTCAAATGAGTAATCAAATATATTTAAAAATATAAAGATTTATGTTTCCATATCTTTAATTTTAACATAGATCTTACTATAAAATAGTCTAAATTTTCTCAATCTTGTTTTTATTCCATCTATCTTGATTGGTTGATTGTTTGTTTTTTGTCTCAAATTTTAGTAATAATAATCAACTTACTAATTAGAAAAATTACTGTTTTACTTTTAGTAATAATATAATTTAAACTTAGGCTCCAGAAGTACATGAACTACCCAGCAAAAAATACTGCTTGCTTGGAAGCAGGTTCGTCAATGAAAGAAAATAGTGTAGCGCTTGCATTATTGGTGAGTTAAGGCATATTGGAGGTTAAGGCATGATTTTTGTTCGAGATAGCTCGCGTGAAAGCACTTGTTTCGATATCCGATATGCGCTTCTATCATAGCTCCAAATAATAGCATGAAATCACAGCTTTTAGCTAGTAAATTTGGTTATCATTGTCATTCTTTCCTGCTTTGTTAGAGCGATAAAGTGTAGTAAACAAAACTCTATTGCCTTTTTTTAATACACTACTGCAAGCTATAAATCCTCAGAAGCAGTAGACTAAGCAGAAAAGAAGCACTAATCATTTTTACCGCTTCTAAATAGGTCTGTTTAAGCTCTCTTCACATCAGCATATGTATGTAGACGTTTATATATATATATATTTGTTCCTTTTACTCCTGCAAGGAGCATAGGGCCGCATTACTTTGCGTATATTGTAATAGATAAATTATTTTTAAAGATATTATAATTGTGAATAGATTAATCAGATTAAGTGTTTGATTTACAGGCCATAAAAGACAACATATTGCCTCATTTTCATTTAAAAGTTTGTCATAAAGGGTTGTTCAACAGGGACGCTACAAAAGTAGAAAGACAGGGACAGCAAACGACGCCATATTTCTTGCCGCTCTTTTGACATTTCTCTTCAGTAAGGTTTGCCATTTCATGATGGAAAGATATACGAGCCAACAACGAGTCGAAATTATTAAAATTTACTACCGAAATTCGGAGTCAGTGGCCTCAACGTTAAGAGCGCTACGTCCAATTTATTGTCGTCATAATCGTCCTAGCAGATCAACAATTGAGCGTGGGGCTACGTCAAATCTATGGTCTATGCCAACAAGCCAGCGACGATTGATGAACTTTGTACGAATATCGAACGTGAAATTGCAGCAGTATCGGCCGATTTATGCTTGAAAACCGTCGAAAATTGGGTTCAGCGTCTGGACTTCTACAAGCGTGCCCGTGGTGGCCATGCAAAAGAGATCGATTTCCATACATAACGGCATCGAACGTACTTTCACAGGAATAAAGAATTTCATTGATATCCAAAACCGTTTTTGTTTTATTTAAACTTTTTTACTTTTGTAGCGCTCTTATTGATAAACCCTATATTAACAAAGATTTCAATTGTACACGCACACAAGAAGCAGGAGAAAATTACTTAGGTGCTATGTACTTATACAACGACATAAGTTCCAAGTTAGTTTTACAATTATCTAATAAACTATAAGGTTGTTCAGAAGGGGTGTGCTATTTGTTGTATTTGTCTATTTGTCCTAACAAAAAACAGAGTTGTTAAAATTTAAATTGGAAAAATACAACATTTGAGAATAGCACGATAAAAAATTTTTACTTACATTTAGTGTCCTATGTTTGAGTGTGCTAACAGATAGAAAACCCAACAGAAAATCATTGTTAAAGTCAAATACAAATTTTAACAACTCTGTTTTTGTTAGGACGATACAACGATGCACACTAGGACGGGTCGATTTGTAGGGAGGCAAAAAAATCGCTCAAGTGACAAAGGAAAATCGTGTTCTAGGGATTAAAATAAGAAACTTTGCCCGAGGAACCATACCTCTAAAACGAATTCTGAATCCCCGACTCCAATGGGAGTGATGGAATTACATTATTTATAAGTACATTAACTAAAATACCAAAAAAAAAAAAAACTGACATTGTGATTATACGATATCATAATTTCAAGATTCCCCCGAACACGACCATCGGTGGAATTTAAATTCTTTTTATTTATGTATTTCTCACTTATTATGTTGAGTGTAGTTTACATTATCTACAACTTTATTTAAAGATGTAGGTGGAGTATGTACGAGTAAATATGAATTATACTTATTGTAGTCATTTGTATATCTCATTTAAATTATTCTTGTTGTTTTTTCAAGAATCATAAAGTTGAGTTAAAACCAAAAGAAGACAGACAGCTTGTCATTTGCGTTTTTATTTTTATGATAAATTTTTATAATTGGAACAGGCATGCTGTCTGGTATATATTTTTATTTAATTTTTCATAAACATTTCTAAAACAATTAAGATTATTAAATCTCAAATGTTACACTTAACATGTTATATTAGTAAATAAAATAATATTTTTAGCGAAGATTTTATTTATCATCTTTTAGGAGAATACCAAAAATTGTAGGTACACAAAACAAAAAAGTTTGTAATGACTACTAAAATTTTTGCTCTTATTTTGGGAAATTTAACTTGTGGTGTTTGTAACCCCAAAACTAAAAACGAACTAATTAATAGTTTCTTTTCAGTACACCTACAAAAAAATTTTGTTGTCCCAACCGTTCCAACCGAATCGTTTGGTTGCTGCAACCGATAATTCGGTTGTCACAACCCTATTTCTTTTGTTGCAACTAAAATAGGGTTGTGGCAACCGAAATAGGGTTGTGACAACCGAAATAGGGTTGAAACAACAGCAGCAACCGAACGATTCCGTTGGAAATAGGTGTAGGTGTATAAGTGTAGGCCCAGAATACGAGCGCAACGATTTTTTCCATACATTTTGACATTTAAAAATCGCTGACCAGTGCTGTTGTGAGACAGAATACATTTTATTTTAATGGCGGTTTTTGTTAGTCTCTTAATTTTTTCTTTCTCCTACTCTCACCAATGTTGTCAACGTATTGCTATTTTTGCTGGTGTTCACTACATATTGTAATATTAAAGAGTATAGCTAACAAAGGCAGTCAACAGCTCTTCTGACTATTTTTCAATTTTTATATTCTAAAGTGCAATTGTATTTTTTCATATACTTATTCGCTGCATTATTTTTATATAGTTAGGGCAAAATTTTGTTTATTAATATAAAAAAATAAATTCGCATTAAAAAAAACCACTTAAAACTGTTTCTATTAAAACCAGTTGGCATATAAAATTAAAGAAACTTCTTAACAGCAGTACAGACGATTGCTACACTAATTGAAAAAAGTCTGGAAAAATTTTTGTAGAAACTACTAAAAATTTGTTAAAACTAGCAGATTATTTTTGATAGGAGCAGAAAAAGTAAAACTGAATGAAAACAGAATTTTAGTTATAGTTAAATTTCTGTTAATAAAAAATAACAAATTAACCTGCTAAATAATTAGTAGCCTAAAAATTACAAAACATTTTTCTAATTTTTTTTTTTTTTCAAGTAAATGAATGTTATTTTAGTTTGACTCGAGATCATAAATTAGTTTCACTTTCTGTTTAAATTATTTTCAAATCAAACAAAGATGATACAATTTTTACAAGTAAATTACAAAGAATAAAAATTATTGAAAGAATTCGATAGGACCAGCAAGGCAGAATGCGCATTTTCGGCTTTCGCTACAAAGCCATCATCAGTGCCTTTCGCCTTTGAGTGGGTTAATATTTTGATATTCGTCTACTTATGTGACTGTTGAAAGCAAATCGAATTTGTTATCAACAACTCAACTTAGACTAATATCAACGAAATTTAACAATGTTATTTTTATCCTTTTGTTATTATTACTCTTTTTTGCTTTGAACCTTAATTCTTAAGATATCTCAGCTGATTCTATTCAACTCTGTGTATGATAAACACAGATTTTTTGAATTACAACGAACCGTTAAATTTAAATTTAAATGTATGTTATTAAATTATATTTTTGCACCGTGTCAATGTGTTTAAGATGAATGGGGGAAATGTTTTTAGTTGATCTGTTATTTTTTTTTATTTTAAAAAAAATAACAGATCAATTAAAATAAAAAAAAAATAACAGATCAACTAAAAACATTTCCCCCATTCATTTTTCTAATTTTTTTTCGATTTTTTTTTTAATGCAAATAAAAATAGAGGCTTTTCAAAACAGCAGTTTACGATTCTTTTAAAAAATATTTCTGCTGATTTTATCAGGATAGACCGCTTTTTATTAAACTAAATTTAGCTTAGAAATAACAAAAATTTTGTAAATATAAATGTTTTGTTTTGCTGTTTTTAGTCCATTAGTATTTAGCAACATTTTCTGCATATTTTGCAGTACAATTTGTAGTACAAAATTACCACACAATGATTCTAATTAAATTTAATCAAGGCGATGTCTTGTGTTTTTCGATATTCGTTTAAGACGATTTTTCCCCAAGACTTTTTTGGGATATGCTTTAAATATTTCTAATAAATGGCAAGCCTGGGTCCAGGTATTTTATATGTTCTCGAGTAATGTAGGTGAATTTAGCCAGTTTAGCAGTTTCAGCTTATTTTGAAAATTATGAAAAAAGAAAAAGAAACAAGTTAAAATCGACATTTTCATATTTTTAGATTAATCGGGGCTTTTTTCCAAAAATTGTAACGACAACATATCTGATAAACATTGTGTAATACTCTATTTTATACCCGTGTACAAATAAATAAAAAATTTGTGAATTCCAGATATATTTTACTATTAATAATTTTTGATCCCACTTTTAACCCCTAAACGTGACATAGCATACCTAAAAAATGTTAGTCTATATATCCTTTACAACATGTCTTATTAAGCCTTATTAAGATCTACGAGTTTAACCACTATGTGGTTTCCTTGTAAATATAAAAATTTTTCTTCACTAAATTTGAACATTTTATAACAAGGGGTCATTTTTATGAACCACAGACATTGGCATTATAACACCAGACAGCCAGCTAATATTACACACACCCATACACAAACAAAGATATACTTACATCATATACATAAGGAGTGAGTACGAAAAAAATTGAATACATATTTACTTAACTTGAAACTGTCTTTTTAAGAGAAAGTAAACTTGTTTTGATCAAGATAGCTTTTAGAGCTACTGAACCGATCTGAAAATTATTTCTGTTATAAAAGGAATTTGAAAAAAATAAGGGATTCGGGTTTTGTCGAGAAGGAAATTTCAATTTAGGATGTAATTGATTTAGTGAAATATATGATTAGGTGTAATAAAATATTTGGTACAAACAAATATCGGTACAAAGCTAGTCAGAAAAATAGAAACAGGAAATACGAACAGCTGCTATCAGTGCTGAAAAAGGCTGCTTTCCCATTCCGAAATTGACAACAACATTGGACAAAAAGACCGGCTATTCAAAAATGCTGGAAAAGCACTGAGAAACAAAAGTTTCTAATATTGGCCCAACAAGTTTTTTTAAAATAAAACTAGATAGCCCACCGTTTGTTGTTGGAACGTTTCTTATCCGTTGTGATTAGAAACGTTGTGACAATTTATAATAAATATATAATAATTATTATAAAACTGTACTCTACCAGGGCCTTGATTTTATACCGGTGGCAATTTCTGGATGACCACTTTTGCAAACGTTGGCAGAGCACAATAAATCAATTCTTTGCTAGTGATCTCTTATAAACCGCCGAAATTTTTGTAAAAGAAATTTTGGCGAAAAACTTTTTGCAAACACTGCCAAAGCATCCTAAATGAGTGTTCTGGCATTCGTTTTCTGGATTTTATTACTCAAGATAGTTGGTAGTTTAAATTAACGGAAAATATAATATCGTCCATATATCACTTATATGGACTATATATCCGATTTTCTCTTAAATACAAAATTCCAAAATTTCTTACCGATTTTCTAATTTTTGATCAATTTATATACAAATTTTGATACAAGTCCATTTGAAACCTTTCGCATTTCCTATCCAAATATTAGTTGGCTTTCAGCTACATATGTAGACTGTTGTAGAGTATCATGTATCAATGCCCGACTTTAACTAGTTTGCTATTCATTTTAAACTTCACGGTTACCCAGTTGCATGCCGTTGATATTTTGTGCCGCAGGAAATTTCTGACTGGGAAGTTATTATATCTTGCACTATATAGTGTCCAGCGTAGATCTTGAATATCGCGTTTAGACAGTTGAAATCCCGATTTCTTACATACATTAAAAAAAAACAAATTAGTTGAAAAATCAGTAAAACCTCCCAGCAAAAATGTGGAAGCAGTAAAAACGTTTACTGCTTCCTTACTGCTACTTTTACCGCTGCTAAAAATGCATAGCTTCGTAAACAGCACAAATGAAAGGGTTAAGTTGATTAATTTTTTACATCCCTTTTTGCTGTGCTTTTCAAAAAGGCATGAAATTAGCAATACATTTTGATTGCTTAAATATATTTGCGGTTCTTTTATCAAATTTTTTTAAAATGCGGAAAAAAGTTATTTTAATGAAAATAAGAAGTATTACTGAAAATAAGAGGAATTTTTTCTTCACGGAAAAATATGCAGGAATATTGTGCTTTTGAGAAGGCATGATTTTAAATAGTTGAAAAGCTTTATAATATGCCCTTCCGAGAAGGCATGAATTATCGACATTTTAAAAGAAAAACTGGAGCACTAATTAAAAGCGGTGCATTCATGCCTTTTCGGATCTCGAAACAAGTGCTTTCACGCGAGCTATCTCGAACAAAATCAGGCATGATATCATCAGTAATGCAATCGCTTCACTGCTCAATTTCCCTGACAAAACTGCTTCCAAGCAAGCAGTAATTTCTGCTGGGCTCTTATATATCAAGTGTACTAGTTTTAACCACTTTTCTGCTAAAAGTGTGTTTTCCAAAAGAGATTTAGTTGTATTTTTTTTTAACTCTAAACTCAATAGTACTTATGGTAAACTGAACATATTCTCGATACCACACTCATTTTAAATTAGTTATTTTACTGTTATTGTTACGAAATTGGATTGATTAGTCTAGTATAGAAAATTCTGGAAGGATGGCAGGACTAAGAGTCCTTGCTTCGATTTTGATCAAAATCGGCACAAACGTTTCCAGTTTTATGTGTATCTTAATGGATACTTTTTATAATTTTACGTCCATTTATGTAGCTAATATAATACTTTTAAATTTCAGGACCTATGGGAGGTGGGCGTGTCCTTGGCCCGATATTTCTAAAAATAAAATTTTCCTTAACTAAGGGTTCTATGCCAGTGTACCGAATTTCAAAACTCTGTCTCCACTACTTCTATTTTTGTCCAATCGTTATATGGGATCAAAACACTGAACTGTGGGCCAGGATCGCCGTTTTTTGGCCAAAAGTACAATTCAGGTAAAGGGAAAATACGTTTATATATTCAAAATCTAGGATTGTTGAATATGTTTTGAGTGAAATATTGTATCATTGTGGTTACTCGTTGTTAGCTGGCGAGAGTTCAAAGTCAAAGTTTTTTAAGTCTGTGACATTATGATACAATAAAAACGTCAAAAATAAACAATAATTTGTTCCAAAAACAATCTAAAATTATAAAACTGAAACTAGTTATCGAAAAAAAATAGAAACCTTTTAAGTATTTACGAAAAAAGTAACGAAATTATTAATTTTACCTCAAAAATATGGGTTTTTTGAAAATCCTAAATTTTCAAAAAAAAGCTCCAAAATGTTCCAAGAGATATTTGAAAAACTTGAATGCCAATGTGTTCTCTAAGATGTCTTCTACCTAAGTTTTTGCGACCATTTGCGAGCGTTCATAAACTTTCGAGATTTTGCCCTTTAACTGAAAAAGTACCTTCAGATCTCGCTGATTTCCAGCATTCCAGAGTTTTAGTAAAAACTAAAAATATAGCACTAAAAATTACATCAAATGTAGGTTCTGGTTTTCTGACACAGACTAACCCCATAAAGTTCAGGTTTGTGGGACATTTGAGTGCCAATTCTGAATAAGTACGAAATTAACCCTTAAACACATTTTAAGTTTTGACTTATTTCTGGCATTGAAGTTAAATTTTCAACTTCGATGTCTTCAGAGATTTATAGTAGAATTTCATGACAAATATTTTTGCGGAACATTTTAACCCTCTAACTCCTCAACTTATGGGTCTCTTTTGACACTATTAAAAAAGGGACAAAAATACCCTTTAATTGCAGAGTTAGAGGGTTAAAATGTTCCACAAAAATATCTCTAGTAGTGTTTTACATAAGTTCGATGAACATATACTATACCTAAAATGGAAGATTCACATGGTTTCGTATGCCGATTAACAATAAACATTTTCAAAAGAGGGGAAATTTTAAACTTTTAAAACGCCGATACACATATATTTTTCTTTAGTCCCTCTGCGTGAATCAGTTATCATCAGAACCTTTTTTTCTTTTTTGTACAGTGTAATTTATTTTCCATCACATAACAATTTTAAATTTATGGCCGCCATATTGGATCCGCCATGTTGAATTTTTTTAATTTGATTTCAGATTCGTAATCCGCTACCCAAAAGCTTCTCCTGGTGGAAATTTGAAGTAAATCAGACGACATAAGAAATTTAATGAAAAAATTGTTTGTCGCCATATTGGATCCGCCATTTTGAATTTCAAAGTTTTAATTTCAGATTTTTAATCAGCGGATCCTGAACCTATATAATTGATTATTTTAAGTCCAATATATTAAAAACTAAAAGTTAATGGCCGCCATCTTGGATCCGCCATTTTGAATTTTATATTTTTTATTTCATATATTTTTTATATGTCTATCGCATATGACTAAAACGACTCAGTAAACGATCCTGAGTCGATCATTTCACTGAAATATATCCTGTTCCTCAGAGTGCTGTAGAGTATAAACAGTAATTACGGTAAATGTGTATTAATATTTTTTCGTTTTCACTCCTTACACAGCGACAGCAATCTTATTTTTATATCATAAATTACAAATACGAAAAATACAAAAAAAAAATAAATGTCATAACATTACCCAAATTACCTGTTCAGGGTGCCAAAAAGTACCAATTTAAAATAAAAAAAAAAAATGATAAAAGAAAATCAGCAAAAAATATACTCTAGAGATTTCTTTATAAATTAACGCCTTTATTTCATAAACGTCATGCAAGGGAAAGCTTCCAACACTTGCATGTCGATTTGGACAAAACAGTGATATGTACCTAGTAGAAACACAAATCTAATGTCGACTGGTTTTTTTTGTTGTGGTGTCCAAAATTGGTAGCTTTTTTTTCTCATTAAGTATTTTAACATTTTTTCTAAATGAATTATATAAAAATTATGCTATTGGAAAGAGATATCGTAACACCAGCTTTGTAATTAATTTTTTTTATCGAAGATTTTTAGTTGATCTGAAGGTTGTTACAATGAGTGTTATTTTTATTCATTTGAATTTAAAATTTGTTATACAACAAATAAAGGAAAAACGTATGACAAAATTTTCCTAGAACCAATGGTTGACAATTAATGAATTTTCAAGTACTACAAAGTACTAACATCACATTGTCTTTGTGGGATTCTCTCTTTTTTTTATCAAATTTTTTTATTCAGATCTAATGGAATAAAAGGGGTAGGCATTCCCGCTAAGAACACATACCTTATTAAATTTCAAAGAGCATGTATTTTTCTGATATTCGCGGGTTTTTTTTGACTTTAACGGACTTTCATCGCATCCCCTTTTTGCTCCTTAGTTCAAAAACTTGGCAATTCTGGGCAAAATACATCAATATACATCACCTTTTGACGACTTAATTAAAAAACAAATCGAAATGCTGCCGAACAAAAAAAATGTAGGAACAAATTTCATTTTGTTTAGCACCATTTTTAACCCCATAAACATTGGATTTATATTATCTGTAACATATCCGAGTTTTATTCAAATCGGTGTGTAAGCACTGGGAAACTTTCACTTATTACAATAGTAAGGATGAGATTTACAAAACAAATAAAAAAATAATAATAATAAACTTGAGGGAATATAAAACAAGAAATAATTTTTTGTCAAGGCCACTGAATTCATGTCATTTAAGGGCGTGATGATTGTTAAGCAAATAAAAATTGGACAGAACAGTTTACATAAGATGGCAAAGGAATTTATAAAAAATCCAACATTCTTTACGAATATTTATACATTCTTTGCACCACCTTTATTAGCACTATGAAGAAATTTAAACAAACATAAAATGAAAATAAGGTGTTGACCCAGAAATAAAACAAAATAAGAAAAATTAGATTAAATGTGATTAAAAAACAGAGTGCTTACTATTATAGAAAATGTTTATCTTGTGTATTATTTTTTGGGGAATTTTTAGGGTGATATTTTCTTAACAGTTTTTCTCTTTTTTTATAGCACCATCTACGTCTATTTCACGTCAATTTTGAGATTTTTTCTGTTATATCAATTTTCTTTACTACTTAATTTTGTTTGTGTGATTTACATAGTTCCTGCTAAAGGAAGTATACTTATTCCAAAAAATTTAGTTTTATAAACACGAAATATTTTAGAATTTCTAATTTTCCCCAAAAAATCATATTCCCTCTGTCAATGAACTCTGGGTCTAGAATTTCTTTTGGTGGTTGTTGGAAAAGGATTTAAAAAAAATATGCTTTTTACTAAACATGTGTAGTACTAAAATGCTTTTTCGTCCACTTTAACCTTTTGGCGCCTCTTTTCGATTATTCTAATAAAAACGAGAAACTGAACTTATCTGGTTTTTTTATTATATGTTGGTATACTTCTTAAGCTAGTGATTTATATTAAAAAAAACATGACTGAGAATTCACGTGGTTTTGTGTTACGTTTACTGTCCATTCAAATAATTTAATGATATTGGAAATTTATTTGTTAATACCCTTGTAGAGTAATTTTTCATACCTAAATATGCTGAGTCCTTAACGCTACATTTGTTTAATATTTTGTGTAATTAAATTAATTTAATTTTCTCTTCAGCTTATATGTTGATAAAGTTAGTGGTGTAAAAGGTGCACTCATAGAAAAAAGTTTGTAGAAAAGTTAGTAAAACTGTTAGTACTTCAACTTAACAAATTTTTACCTAATTTTTAGTTAATTTTTTTGCTACCTCCACATTACTAACTTACAAACTTTTTTGCTATTTTTTTTGCTGAATTTACTTACTAATTTTTAACAATAAATTTGCTAACTTTACAGTATTTTTCTGAATTTTAGTTACTAATTTTTAACAGAAGATTTGCTAATTTTACAAATTTTTTGTAAACTGAATCACCAATTTTGGAGCGCTTATAAACAGAATGTTAAATGACTCATAAAAATTACTGTATATTTTTAACTCGACAAAAATAATGCAAAATTTTAAATAAAGCTAAATTGAAATGGTTGAAAATTTGTCCTACTCATAAAATATCTAAATTATTAAAATTTATGAGAAAAGTTTCTATTTATCGTAATACATTAATTTTCAAAGATCAATGTTTATTTTGGACGAACCATTTTAATATGAAAATTGTGATTAAAAGTATGTCTGGGGAGCAAGTGGAGTTTACGGGGATGACCATAATTTTTCCCCCAATATTGTACTTTTTAAGCTTATATAAAGAATACGATATTTTTAATCGGCCACACCTTCTTTCCTGTGGGTGGATCTTTAGAGGTGAAAATGGAAACTCAAATAAATTCGGAAGTACATATCCGATCAGCAAACAAAGAAAAATCAAAAGAAGGGTCTCTGAAATACATTTTGTTATGGTTAACATATTAGGGGTTTTCATATAAATTCGTAAATGCCTTGTAAACCTTGTATAAATATAACCCATATTTTTATGTATGGAGTTTGACATTAAACTCATAAACATACCATGTTTACACCGTTTACGAGTAAAATACGAGTTTATATGAAAACCCCTATTATTGTCTATAAATATTACCACTTTTACAAAAAATCATTCTTGGGAAATTTTCATTGACATTGGCATCACTTTATCTCAATGTCAATGCCAACAAATTTCATCATCATTCAATGCCAATGAAATTTTTTTCAATTAGCATTGATGAAAACAATAGTAATGAAATGTATACATAATTGAAGAAAAAGCATTGTAATATAAAAAAAAATATAAGAAATACGCGAATTTTTAATTTTTTTTCTTAATTTATTCTTTTATTAAAACATGAAAACAAATACTGCTTTCATAATTTATAAATGGGCATTTAGGCATTGAACAATGCCAATTGAACAAATTTCAATTAATTGACACATTGAATAAACTGGTCCCAAGTATGTTTTTAAATACACATTTATTTTTTATTTATTAATTTTCATTTCATTTGCTCCTTTTTTACATTTTTCCAGTCCACTAGTAATCTGCAAAAGTTTTGTTGATTTCAGAAAATTTTTGCAAAAATTTTGTAGATTTAACATTTTTTTTTTTCTATTTTCATTCTACTATAATTTAGCAATTTTTTGCTGATTTCAGCAAGTTAAATTGTTATTTGCAATTAACAAAAATTCAGCTCAAATATTACTAAAATTCTGTAAATTTAACAGTTTTTTTTGCTGTTTTCATTTTATTAATATTTAGCAAACTGATTGTGCTAATATTAGCAGTTTTTTCTGCAGCATCATTTTTAACTAATTTTTAGTAACTTTTTCTGCTATTTTTACGGACTTATTTGTATGAGTGTGTATATGTTTTGATTTTCGGTTTTTAATATGCCGTTGATAGATCTTTAAACTACGTTATATGTGATACCAATTTTTGCAAAATACGCGAAAAATTCGTATAGAGAAGAAAAACATTTGTTTAATCCTACACACAAAGAATTTACAAAATTCTAATTAAATTTTTAAACACCTTTCTCATATCAAATTTGTAAATACAAAAAAAAAAACTTTTCAAAAAGGCACCAACAAAGAAATTTGTAAATCCAAAAAAAATTTCTTTTTTTTATGTAACTTTGAATTTTTATTTTTATACAATTTTTATATGAAAGATAACAATTTACAAACGAGTTGCAAATATTTCAAACAAAAAATTGTTGGAAATAAAATTTCAATTTAAAAGAAAATGTGATTACTTCTACAAATTCCCATTGTTGGTGCCTACGGTTTTTTCTGTGTACATAAAATAGTAATTTTTATAAAGTGGAATGCATGTTTGGAGCAATTTAAAAATTTTAGAATTATGGAGTCAGAAACTAAATGAGCTCCCAGGACACTAAGAGTGAAAGATTTTTTAAATAATTATTAACCCTGTGTTGATCAAACTATATAAAATAATATATTTTATCAAGTGGCACACGTGTTTTGAGCAATTTCAAAATTTAAGAAACCTGGATTTCTGAAATTATATGTATATGTTTCAGGGTCTTTTTTTCCAGGATTAAAGAGTTTTTAAATAATAATCAATATAATTATTTTAATTTTTGCATTAAAATATACAAAAATTGTTTTTTTTCGGACTTTCTATATTTTCATATATTTAGTTAGAATATTCTTCCACCTCAAGTCCAAATTCTAATATGATATTGTCATATTAGATTTTTATTTGTTGTTTCAAAAAGGGGTTGATTATTTTCTTGATAGACAATACAATTGTTTCGTAGACATCACTCTACTCTTCAGTTGTCCGCAATAATTATTGAAAATATATGAACATAGTCAATATACTTATAAATTAATAATATTCATGTGATTTTTTTTTTTTTTGAAAATTATGCAAATTATCTAAAATTTTTTGATAAAATAATCCATTTTCATAAAATTTTCTGGAAATTGGTTCCTTCCCACACAGATCCTGAATTTTAATTTCTTCAATTTATTTTGTTTCTTCAATTATGATATTACAAAACTAGCTTTTGACATTTCCAAATTAGCAGTTTTAATTTGTTTTTTTTAAATTAATTTAAAAAGAATTTTCACAATTCTTTTAAATTTATTGGTAATTTTTGGTTTCAGGTTATAGTGGGTTAATGATATCCGACGAAACCTCAATTAGGTATCTGAATAATTTTAAATGTACACTTAGAAAACAGCTTCGGTGTTGACAACCGTATTTGTAGCCAAATGAATGGTTCGGTTGTGGTAGCCCATTTTTTCAGTTGTGACAACAGAAAACCAATTGAGACAATAGAATTTCCGTTGTGTCAAGAATAATTCAGTAGTCGTAACCGAAAAATTCATCTGATGCTACTAAAACATTTGTTGGGCAACAAATTCGTATGTCAGCACCGAATCTGTTTTCTGGGTGTATTTAATGAACAAATTTAATAAAAGTAATTTTTTCAAAATTTCGAATTCAGAGAATTTTTAATAAAGATGCTATTTTCTCCAAAAATGGATAATTTTGGGCTGCGATTCGGCACGGGTTAACGTTTAAAAAAAAAAAATCGAATTCTTCCATTTGGGAGCAACTAGATCAAAAAGGGGGGGGGGGGGGTGTAATGACTGAAAATCGACAAATCGTGTTTTAAGGGACATCCTAATATACATACCTCATATAACGGGACAAGTTTTCGATATACAGTAGACCTTTTCACATAAAAAGTTCGCCTCGAATCTAAATTATTTATGTAAAGAGGTTTCAAAAATTTTTTTTTTCCAAAAGTAGGTTTCGCCTTTTTAAATTTTTCGTTATAACTTTGGTATTTACAGTACGTTTTTAAAGTATGATACATCGATTTTTTTGTTTCGAGGGGACCAATGTTTTGCCCTAAGAGCCATTGACCTCAAGTATGCCGTTCTAGTATTTACCCACCAGATCTCAGTTCCTACGACCCAAATTTACAACCCTAATGTCAGAAAATTAAAGCTCGCAAAAAATCATTAAATCTTTGCTAAGAAAGTTTTTTAATAATTCCACCCAATTTTTTTATTTTTTTTGTTGCCGAAGGTAGGGCTCATCTTTTAAAATTTTTTTTTCATTAGATTTTACCTTAATAGCAAAACACTGGTCTCCTCGAGGCAAAAAAATCGATATATCACACTTTAAAATCCGTTTGTAAATGCAGAAGCTATAACGAAAAGTTAAAAAGCGACCTCTACGTTCGGCATTGAAATTGAAACTTTCGAAATTACCTCGCAAAAATGCTTTATATTCGAAGGTGTATCGCGTACTCTTTTTTTTTGCCTGTAAGTTACGGTTAAGTACGGTCTTATATACAGTATACTCTCAAGACATTTGCTGACTTTGGTGACTATCCTCAAAAGTATCATTACCCAGCAGAAATTACTGCTTGCTTGGAAGCAGTTTTGTCAGGGAAAGTTGAGCAGTGAAGCGATTGCATTATTGTTGATATCATGCCTGATTTTTGTTCAAGATAGCTCGCGTGAAAGCATTTGTTTCGAGATCCGAAAAGGCATAAATTCACCGCTTTTAATTAGTGTTCCTGTTTTTCTTTTAAAATATCGATATTTCATGCCTTCTCGGAAGTGCATATTATAAAGCTTTTCAACTATTTAAAATCATTCCTTCTCAAAAGCACAATATTCCTGAATATTTTTCCGTGATGAGAAATTGCTCATTTCATGCCTTTTTGAAAAGCACAGCAAAAAGCGATGTAAACAATTAATCAACTTAGGCCTTTCATTAGTGCTGTTTACGAAGCTATACATTTGTAGAAGCGGTAAAAGTAGCAGTAAGGAAACAGTAATCGTTTTTACTGCTTCCGCGTGTTTGCTGCGTACCCTTGCGAATATATTCTGGACATTCGTTTCGATTCAGCGCATACCTTGGGAAAATTTTTGGCTGCACATACAGATGTCCTCGAAGTACGCGCAATACACACATCGTTTATTAGGGTGTCCCTTATAAAATGTTTGGTCGATTTTCGACACGCATACCCCCCGATTTTTTTACAAATGGTCCCAAGTTAACAAAATCGATATTTTTTTTTTTTTTTTTTTTGGAAAACGCTAACCCGTGCCGAGTTGCGGCCGAAAATGGCCAATTTTGGAACAAAAAGTGTATTATTATTAAAAATTCCCAAAATTCTAAATTTTGAAAAATTTAGTATTTCGTTTCATTTATTCATCTATTATACACAAAATGATTCAGATGTGGAATTTTGACTTCATCAGATATCATTAACCCACTTTAGCCTGGAATCCAAAATGACCCATGAATTTGATAAAAATGCAAAAACGTGTTTTTTTTTTAAATTAATTTTAAAGATTTTTTAAAATTCCTAATTTGGGGATGTCGATTGCTAGTTGTACCACATAATAGTTGATAATAAAAAAAATAAATAAATTGGAAAAATGATAATTCGAGTTTCTGTTTGGAGCGACTGCTTTCCAGGACATTTTACAAAAATTTTTTATTTTGTCAAAAATTTAACAAAATTTTAATGTTTTCATCAAATTTTACATAGTTTTCGAAAAAATATTACTTAAATTTGGTTAGACATATCTTTACATTTGTTTACAAAATCTTTACCCCTTAGTGGCCTGGGGTCAGAAAAGATCCATGAAATTTAATATTAAGTATGACTACGAGATTGTAAAGCCATTAAATTGATAAAAAAAATCTCAACTGGACAAAAATAATTATTTTATATAACGTGATCCATACGGGGTTAATTCTTATACTTTTGGCCAAAAACTCCCCACTAGGAAATTTACAGAGTAACACCTTTCATAACTTTCGGATAAATATCACGTTGAATGAATAAAAAAAAAATGTGCACTTCATAAAAATTATTATTTTGAGTAACTTGATCCATATAAGGTTAATCTTCTCACTTTTTACAAAAAAAACACCCACTAGGAAATTTACAGAATAACATTTTTCGAAAATTTCCCTTTATAAAGGACACCCTATTTTATATTAACCCCAGTCATATCAACAATTTTGAAAATCAACAATTTTACATAAAAGTACCCTTTGAGTACTATTATATGTCTCTTTGTTGTGAATAACATTTGTATAAAAACAACGAACATCCCAACAAATCAGCCAGGGATTTTCGATAACTTATGAGGGGGGTGTTGTCCAGGAAACATTTGAAATTCTATCATGAAAATGGTCAACTTTTATGAAGCAACAAATAAAATCAAATAAGATAATAACATATTAGATTGTGGGCTTAAGGTAGAACAATTTTCTGACTAAATTTTTTATTTCCTTAATAGATATTTGATCGACAAATAATTTCGATATCCACAAATAATATCCACTCTTTTTATATGGTTACTAGCTATGAATAGCTTTACCACAATTTTTACTCAAATTCTTTTAGCTTGTTTAACCTAAATCTTTTAACTTTTTATCTTTGTTTTACATATTTATATTTTAACTTATTTGCTAACAAATTGTTGTTGCTTATGTGTGTGTATTGTATAATATTTTGTTAACATGTCATTTACATAATTACTTTGCATAATTTTGCAAAATTCTATTCTATTCATTTACAAAACAAATAACAAATAAAACATGTTTCTAATTTGAAATCGACAGGTAGGAATGTTAACATACACACACACAAATATAAAAACATAACCAATATACACGTACAACGAAAAGAATACATGTAAACATGCTGTGTGTGGTTAACACATGTTTAAAAATGATTACAAATACAAAAAAAACAAATAAAACAATTACATTTGCACACACATTTAGATATACCTTTAGTTATAAATATGTATGTAAGTAAGTATAAAAATTACATATTATTTTTCCTTATACAAAAATCTTATATAACGGATTATCTGTAGCTACATATTAAATAGAATATCATATAAAGTTTAACAATTACATTTACATTTCAAATCATAAAAAAATATCCCTACAAACATAACAATAAAAAGATTGAATAATAAAGCAAGATTTTTTTCAATTTTGTTTATGCGTGAAAATCTATCTATAAAACAAGTTTTTTTTTAGCTTAATGTGTTTTCCGTTTGTGCTAAATTAGAAAAATTTTGTAAACTACTGACAAAATATAGTTTACCGCTGAGGTACACGCCCCGATACAGGGTCTCCCATAGACTTATCTGAAACTTCATAGAAGAAAACTTCACCTTAAAACATTAGCAGATATGGGAAACTGGTAAAGTTCCAAAATAAACACATTTTAAGGTACACCCAGAAAACAGCTTCAGTTCTGATAACCCCATTTGTAGTCAATCGATGGTTCAGTTGTGGTAGCCGAATTTTGCAGTTGTGGTAACAGGAAACCAGTTGAGACAAGACTAATTTGACTGTGACAACAGAATTTCAGTTGTATGAAGAATAATTCGGTAGCCGCAAACGAAAAATTCATTTGATGCAAATGAACCATTCGATTGGCAACAAATGGAGTTGTCAACACCGAATCTGTTTTCTGGGTGTACACTACATTCCCCTATACAATATAAACATTATCTGAATACCACCGATACGTTTTGAGTGGATTGTCATGAAATGGATTATATATATTATCTCAACGATATGTAAAGGGTTCTTCAATAAGAGCGCTACAAAAGTTTTTTTAAATAAAACCAAAACGGTTTTGGATATCAATGAAATTCTTTATTCCTGTGAAAGTACGTTCGATGCCATTATGTATGGAAATCGATCTCTTTTGCATGGCCACCACGGACACGCTTGCAGAAGTCCAGACGCTGAACCCAATTTTCGACGGTTTTCAAGCATAAATCGGCCGATACTGCTGCAATTTCACGTTCGATATTCGTACGAAGTTCATCAATCGTCGCTGGCTTGTTGGCATAGACCATAGATTTGACGTAGCCCCACAGGAAATAGTCCAACGGCGTCAAATCGCACGACCGGGGCGGCCAATCGACTGGACCATTTCGTGAGCTAACACGTTCTCCAAACTTGGTTTGCAATAAATTGATTGTGACATTCGCTGTGTGGCTTGTGGCGCCGTCCTCTTGGAACCACATGTCCTCCAAGTCCATATCATCCAATTGGGGCCAAAAATATTCGGTTATCATTGAACGGTAGCGATTCCCATTCACAGTAACGTGCCGGTCTTGATCATCACGGAAGAAGTACGGCCCAATGACGCCGTCGGCCCATAAACGGCACCAAACCGTAATTTTTTCGGGATGCAATGATGACTCATGGAGTACGTGTGGATTGCTGTCTGACCAATAACGCATATTTTGTTTATTGACGAAGCCATTCATTATGACGACCATAAATTGGACGTAGCGCTCTTAACGTTGAGGCCACTGACTCCGAATGTCGGTAGTAAATTTTAATAATTTCGACTCGTTATTGGCTCGTATATCTTTCCATCATGAAATGGCAAACCTTACTGAAGAGAAAGAGCGGCAAGAAATATGGCGTCGTTTGCTGTCCCTGTCTTTCTACTTTTGTAGCGTCCCTGTTGAAGAACCCTTTGTTAGGTTTCATTATGTCTTTTCTGTAGTAAACGTTGACAATGTTTGCGGGGTTAAAGATAATAATAATGCGTACACTTTATGATGTTTTGAAGTAAGAATGTGTCACGTTTTTTTCCTGTTTTTAGAAAAAACATGTTTCACAAAAAATTCTTTTAAAAAAGGCAATCACGTATAGCATACATATCTCTTGAAGGCATTTTTATAAGAATATTTAACCCACATATGTACAAATTTATTTAAGGATGTGCAAAGGGATCAACAGTTTGCCTTTATGTAATAAAAAAATAGCATTACCTAAAAGCTGAATAATTGGCAAAAATCGAAATGCGCTGAAATAAAATCGATTCACTGGCCAAATTAGAAAAGAAAATAGTTAATTCTGGCTCTTCTGATTACAAACGCATACATTGTATAGGCTGTGATTGATAAAACTTCAATTAGCCACACTCAGAGCTATGGCGACCGTGGTGTATCTTGTTAATAGGTCATGCTACGAGTCATATCCTATGCAGAGGGCTGCCGGTTCAATCCCCGGTCATGGCAATACAGAAAAAGTTTTTCATATAGAGACAAATTAACAATTAAAAATTACTTTGATGAGTTGACACATAAACTACCCACTGACACGTCTTTGGGTGAGACGAAACTGCGGCAGTCTGGTGATTCTCTTGTGACTGTTAAATTTTGCTTCTTCTTCTTCCTATAAATCAGCTCTAGTAAATTTTCACAATATTTTGAGTTTCTAATCCTAAATATGTGCGATTGGTATTTTCAAAAAATTTTTGAAATTAAAAATTGGGGATTTCAAAACAATGTTTTGAAATTCTCACCTCATTAAATTCGTTCCATTCGGTTCCCTATAAATATTTAGTGCCCCAATTTCACTCGTTCCCCATTTCATCCCATATCAATCCCATAAAACAAATTTGGGAGGGATTTCAATGTATTAGTTTTTATGCAACCGTCCTAAGGTGACTTATTTATCTTTTTTTATCGACTAAGTGTTAGCAAAACTTTTGTTGAAGATTACTATTTTTTAGGTACAAATTAGCCCGCTGATTTTCAGCAAACCTTTTGCTGAAATTAACAACTTTTTTGCAAGCACGCTCCTGACTAAAAATTTGCTGACACAGCAACATATTTTGCTGACTTTAATGACTTTTTTCTTTTTGAGTGTACACGTGATTATACTCCAATTATTGGAATATTGATGGTAATTCCGAATCTGTAAAAATATAATGCTTTCAGGTCTAATACCGTCATATTAAGCCAAGACAACAAACAAAACTGGACATTGATTTCGAAAGATTTGCTATAATAGTGTTAAGCAAACTCAATTTCATTAGAAATCAAATATAACAACAGAAGAGTGAAATCGCAAAATGTCACAACTTTAATAAAGGGGATTTTGAAATATAAAACTAACAAACAAATTTTAAAATTGCATATATTTTTTTTTTTGGTGCAAACATAAGTTTCGCTTTTTTTCTCTTTAATTATCGTGGAAATCTCCGCTTTCTCCCATATCTGTAAAGTAAATTTACCGGTTTAATTGATGCCAGCTAAAACCCTATATTGCCCCAGTGTGCATTGTTTGTATTCTCTGCTTATGATGGTAAATAATCATTTACATGACGTATGAGCAACATTTAATCATGAAATAAATAACACTCATACGTCACCAAGCTTATGAACTGCGATTATTTTTATCGATATAAACAAACTTGTCTTGCTCTATTTTTGCCAACAGTTTTGAAAGCATTGTGCATTAAAGGGTTAATTATAAATTAAGAAAAGAATAACATTCTGGCAATTCTAAAGCAACATTAAAAATAAAATAAATAAAAATTTATTTAATATGAATTTAAATTAGAATCATAACAAATAGTAGTTAGCTTAACAAAGAAAATAAGTTAAGTCGTATTGCTCTACAATTGCAAAGGTAACTAATGAGTTTGTCATGAAGCCGAAACACCCTTATACTGATACATATATAAGTGTATTAGAAACACCCTTATTTACTATATCATCATAGCAATACTGCCTAAGTGCGTGTGTGTGTGTGTTTGCGTGAGTGTATCTAAGAATTTGCCTCCAGAATTTGTGGTGGCGCATTATAGCGGCAAATTACTATATGGCAAAATCGTGATTTACTTGCATAACAAATATAAACATTTAACATTCTTAGACACAAAGTTCAACATCATTGTTAACAAACTGTTTCTAAGGCCAATTCAAGGATAAATTTACTACGTTTGTATTTAGATATTTCTAATAAAAGACATGCTTAGTAAGCAGAATTTATAAATTTGTGTCAAATTGTTTTTTGTCTTATTGTTTAAAGCGATGTTTTTTTTATTTCCGTTTTTACAATTACTTATATGTCACGCACATTTTTTGAAATTATTATGTTTATCTTAATATGTTGTTGTAGAAATAAATGTAATTTTTTTGATACTGTTTTAAAAGCTATGTAATTTATAGCTTAAACGTTCATCTCTTAATTGCTTTTAATTGTTTCGAAAAAGAAATGGTTTATAATCACCGTTTTTTTATACAGCAAAAGTAGTATATAAAACTTTTAAAATTTATTGGTTTTTTTTTGCCTTTATTTATAATTAAGTATAATACAGTATTTGTTAAAGATATAATCTAAAGTACAATACATTTATAAAATAAATTTGTATACAAATTTTGTTTTATCAATCACTTATAAATTTTAAAAGTGATTTAGCATATGACCTTAAAGATTTATTAAATAGTTTATACATTTTAATATAGGTCACCAAAGTATCTTCTGCACACTACACGGTCATTGAAAAGGGCTTTCACTAGATTCTTTGATATTCCTTTGGATAAGTGCATTACCGGGTGCTACTAGGGCGATTGGGTCTAAGATAGCCTTGAGGCCGATTTTGCAATAGCAAAGCTTTTTTTGCGCCATAACTCCTAAATTTGCGGTTTTCCGAAAAAATGCCATATAAATATTTTTATGTGGAATGAGAGGACAAACACTCCCTTCATACTAATATTTGGTCAAAGTATTACTTCTCGTGGCGTTTTAAGCGGATAAAATCAAAATTTGTGTTAAGAATTCATTTTTAATGGCCCTCGTTAAAATTTGGATAGAGGCAGTTAGGATCGGTTATCATTTTTTTGTAGGGTAAGATATGTTAAGGTTGAAGACAGAAAGCAGGCATGTTCGGAAACAATATTGGGAGGGAAAATAAATGGCGATCGGTGTTACCACCCTCCAGGAGGCTCCATGGGGCGGTAAGAGCTGATTTCATAAAAAAAAATTATAAAAAAATTAAAATTTTTATGGGGACCGCTTTAAGGGTTGAAGATAAAGGGTAGATATATTACGAGAAATATTGTGGTTCAAAAAATATTGGGGGTCATTCATACATTTGACTCCTCTAGGGGCACCCTTGGGACAGTTAGAGCGGTGGGAGGAAATTTTATAAAAATTCATATTTGTATGGGAGCCCTCTTACGGATTAGAGATAGGTGCTAGGTATGTTTGGAAAAAATGTTTGAGGGGAAAAATTAATGGAGGTTGATCTTACATTCCACCCCTCTAGGAGGCACAATGGGACGGGTAAGAGCTGATTTCATAAAAAACAAAATTATAAAAAAATAAAAAAATTGAATGGTGACCGCCTTAAGCGTTAAAGATAGATGGTATATATGTTCCCAGAAAATCTTGAAAATAAAAAATGTTGGGGGACAGTCATACATTTGACTTCTCTAGGGGCTCCCTTAGGGTAGTTAAAGCGGTGAGAGACAATTTTATAAAAATCACATTTGTATGGGTGCCCTCTTACAGAGTGGAGATAGGGGATAGGTACGTTCAGAAAAAATGCTGAAAATACAAATGAATGGGGGTCGGTCTTACATTTTACCGTTCTAGGAGCGACTCCGGGGAAGTTGTGGGGCCTTTTGTGGTTTTTTAACCCTTCATCACCACCTTTAACCCCGATGAGGAGCCATTTGTCCCCACCCCCCCTTTTTTTGCTTATGAATTTTTTTCAACAACATATATGTTTTACATATATGTTGTTTCCATACAACATATATGTAAAATAAACCGATACTTCAAAGTCAAATGTTGGTCAATTTGTCATGGAATAACCGCTATTTGTTAAAAATATAATTACTTTATGAAAACTAGATATATTACTACACAAAATAATGAAAACCAATCTTAATTGTCTCTGTCGAAATTTTAACGAGGGTCGTTTAAAATGAAGTCTTCACACAAATTTTGACTTTGCCCTCTTAAAACTTCTCTATAGAGCGTACCACCTTACAGGCCTTATATGAAGTATTTTTGCAAGGAGGTTTAAAAAATTTTTTTTTTATTTATTTTGCCGAAAGTAGGGGTCGTCATTTTACATTTTTCGTTATATCTTTGGCATTTACAGTCGGATCTTAAAGTATGATACATCGATGTTTTTCCCTCGAGGAGACCAGTGTTTTGTTCTAAGGGCATTTTGAGCTCAAGTATCCCGTTCTAGTAGTTACCCACCAGATCTCAGTTGCTACAACCCTAATGTACAACCCTAATGTCAGAAAATTAAAGCTCGCAAAAAATCATTAAACTTTTGCTAATGAAGTTTTCCGCTAAACCCAGTAGAAATTTTTTTCATATATTGGTTGCCGAACGTAGGGGTCGCCTTTTTAAATTTTTTTTATTGGATTTTTACTATATAGCAAAACACTGGTCTCCTCGAGGCAAAAAAAACGATATATGACACTTTAAAATCCGATTTTAAATGCCGAAGCTATAACAAAAAATTAAAAAAGGCGACCCCTACGTTCGGCAAAAAAAAAATAATTTTTGAAATCGCCTTCCAAAAATACTTCATTTTAGAGGGTGAACGGCGAACTTTTTTTTTGAGGTACGGTCTACTATACATCATACATCGGAAACTGCCGGTGGAGCGAACAAAAAAAAAGCAGTCGTGAAAATCTCATACATTTAGTTGGGGTCTAAGCAATATGTTTTTTCTGTTAATTTTTGTTACGTTTGGTTTTAATAACTTTTGTTACGTTTGAGAAAAACGTACTATTACACATTCTCGTCAGAAAATCGGCAATGACTGCGAAATTATATCACCGATACTTTATCAGGTAGTTCTTCGTAATCTCTCTATTAAATAGGTGGAGAAAAGGTGAGATTGTATGCCCTTTGGTGTTCCAATGATTTGGTAGGATCCACAAATTCATACTTCAGGTGAGTGCTATGCGTGCTTAAATTTTGTTTCTGGTACAAATAGAAACAAAGTACATAAATTTCCATATAAACACACACAAAAAAAAAATGGAAAAAAATGCCTAATTACCTCTGCCGCACTCGGAAATGTCAACAAGTTTGCTGAACAATCACCAGCTGAGTGATCATGGAGAGAGATTCCATCAGGTGAGGGCTAGGCTAGAACACTGGTACAGTGTTTAAAAGTGGGATTCCCTGTTAGGTGACATTTGCTGGAACTTGCAAGGAGAAATGCTTGAAAAAGGTGAATAAATATAGAAATTACACAGTGATACAAAATCGAACTTTCCGAATCAGAATGGGATGAAACCGAAAGCAAATGAGAGTTGACATTTTACATAACAAAACCCTCAAGGGTTTTTTTTAGTTTATTGCGAGACTTTTTTTACACGCTTTTAAAATTGGTGATTTTAGAACGCTGTATAACAAAAAAAAAATCATCAAAAATTTGATAAAATAATGCTTATTTATTTTTATTATCCTGGAAATTTATGGTATCTTACTGTTTTTGGGGTCGAGGAATCCATTTTAGATATTTATTTTTACCTAAAACTCACGCTAGATGGCGCTGTCATACAAATTTTGTCCTTTCTTTTAGATTGTCGTAGAGGAAACTGTGTTATTACTTTTTTGGAAATACTGGGGAAAAACTAAACTGCATACTAAGAAATATTTCGAGTTGTTTTCGCTTTATTTTTTCAGTCGTTTTTGGCCAGAAATTTGGAGTTATTGCCGAAAATTTAGGAAAAAGGCAAACAATTAGAATTTTTTGAAGATTTCATTCGATAAAATTAGTCCAACTTGATTTTGTACGTAGGTATATTAATAAAAAATATTTATATAAGCCTTACCTAAATTTTGCTGAAGAATAAAATGAGAAATCGTCAATGGTTCTTGAGTTATAACCCAAAAACTAAGCAAACAAATATCACGATAAGGAAAAAATATAAAATCTCATAAAACAAAGTTTGGCCTAAGAATGCCAAATCATTTAGAGGTTTTACTATAGTGGCCTATTGCTTTCACCCTGACTTGGAATTTCTCAGCCTCCAGAATGGAACTGTATAATTTCCCTACCCTACGGATTACCCAGTAATGATAGCTCATTACTTTTTGCATTACTTTATTACTGATAGTAAGTTGTAGAAGTACTTATATATTCTTGGAAAGTAATCACTTACTGGTAATTGATTAAATAAGTGTCGATTTAGTCTTTTTTATATTAATATTTTATTGGTGAATTTGTTTTGAACTAAATAGGAAATTTTCCAAGGTAAAATGTTATTTTGCCAATATGACCAACTATTTCACAATGTAGGATAACCACTTATATCCTAACTTCTGGATATCGCGAGTAAATAAAATAGCCTGGTAACTAGTGAAATCCTTTGCGTGCTACTTACTCGCTTAATAACTTGGCAATGTCTGTTTTTGCTGGGTTAGTAGCACAGATTCTAATGCCAGAAAATTTTGCTAAAATTAAATGGTAATGAAATTTTTTTGGTATTAGAATTAGTCAATTAACGCTACTAAAATTTCAATGCCAATGAAAATATCCCAAGTGTGGTTTTGGTTAGTGTAATTATACCCTACACCACTATGTGGTCAGGGTATTATAAGTTTGTGCTGATGTTTGTAACACCAAAAAATATTGGTCCCAGACCCACCTTATAGTATACCGATCGACTCAGATTTTTTTTTTATTTCGATTTAACGATGTCCGTCTGTCCGTCCGTCCGTCCGTCCCTCCGTCTGTCTGTCCATGCATTCTTGTGCGCACTCTACAGGTCGCAAATATTAAGATATATTGATGAAACTTGGTACACTGACTTATGTCGGCCCAAGGACGAAGCCTATTGATTTTGGTTAAAATCGGTCAATGTTTAGACCTAGTGCCCATTAAGGGTCCTACCAAAATTATATTGTTTATACGCTGCAGGTCGCAAATGTTAAGATATTTTGATGAAATTTGGTACGCAGACCTATGTTGGCCCAAGGACGAATCCTATTGATTTTGGTGAACATCGGTCCATGTTAAGGCCTAGTGCCTATATAAGGGTCCCCCCAAAATTATATTGTTTATACGCTGCAGGTCGCAAACATTAAGATATTTTGATGAAATTTGGTACACAGACCTATGTTGGCCCAGGGACGAATCCTATTGATTTTGGTTGGTGAACATCGGTCCATGTTTAGACCTAGTGCCCATATAAGGGTCCTACCAAAATTATATTTTTTATAAGCGGCAGATCGCAAATATTAAGATATTTTGATGAAATTTGGTACACCGATTTATATTAGCCCAAGGACGAAGCCTATTGATTTTGGTTAACACTGGTCCATGTTTAGACCTAGTGCCCATATAAGGGTCCCCCTTAAATTGGCTTTGTTACAAACTGCAGGTCGCAAATATTAAAATATTTTGATGAAATTTGGTACACCGACCTATGTCAGCCCAAGGACGAAGCCCATTGATTTGGTTAACATCGGTCCATGTTTAGCACATCAAGTGCTACAGGACACCGTAGCCTTTGAGGTGTCCTGTAGCACTTGATGTGTATTTACTTGTAGGTTTTTAAATATCACCTTCACAAGGAGTACCTCAAGAAAATGGAATATAAGATCCCAGAAGATGGGAAAAAATCCGAGGAGGGAGATTTGGAAGCATATAAGTAGTTATTTTAACCTTTAGCTATAACACAATCCAAATTATATTCATTCCCCTTCGTATAATTCCATATATTCTTTATTCTTATTTCATATTTCGTAATAATATCTACTCACATATGTGACTTAACACTTAAATTTTAGCCCAAAGAGAAAACTAAGAATCATATAATGCACGTTTTCACTTGCATTTAATGCAAGGCAAACAAAAATATTTAATATATTCCTTTTTTAAACTTTGTCCCCCATTTATAAATTTCATTCATTTTGCTTTTCTGTGTTGTTTTGTGGATGACATGTAGTTAAACTAAAATAAGTTAAAACTACCATATGTTAGAGAGTGTTATTTTGTTTGTAATTTTTACAATTACTGCTTGTAGTATTTTTTTTATTTTATTTTGTATAACAACATGATGAAGTAGTACTACTTTACATACGTGTTGGTTTAAACAAAAATTACTCTTAAAACTACAACATCAATCCGTTCGCGCGGTAGTTTTAATTTTTTTTTTTCTTTTTTTATGTAACCTTAGGGAAAAGCAAAGAGGTGGCGGAAAACAAAAAATGTAGTTAAACAAACACTAAAAACCAAAAGTGTCGCATTACATTGGCTCTAAGGGTGCGTGTGTTGTAAAAAAAGAAGCAAATTACATAAACTCAAAAAATGTATAAATTTACCGCGTTTGGTAAAAAATAGTGTAATATAAAGCAGCGCATATTTTTTTATAATTTTTTTAAGTTGAACGTGGTGCAGTACAATGTGTGTAGATTTTTTTTTTAGTTTTTAATATATATGAGGGTAACTATTTATATTGTGAGCCTTGGCCACCTGATATTTCTATTGATATTTTTTGTCACCATATAAACGCAGTGTCGACTAAACACTTTTTGTATCTTCTCTATTTGTCACTGCCGAGAAATTTAAAAAGTTTCTAAATAAACAAGAGCTGTTTTCAAAACAAAACTCAAACAGATATTTTTAAAAATATTTAATCGTTTTCACGATATTCAAAAACAAATTTTGACAGCACTGCTACTGTGTGATGTTTGCATAAAAGTAAAAATTATGTGTCAGCAAAAAAATGGAATTAAAGCACCGTAAGTTGTTTGAGTTTCACGTGAAAAAACTGTTATACTCAATATAAAAAAAATAATATTTCCCGACAATGAGTTTCACGTGAAAATTGTGTAGACTTTGTTTTTACGCAAATTTAATACAGAAGCCTATTATTTTTCTTGGGAAAAAGTGACATTCTGTGTTTATTGTGATTATGTCTTTGTTATAAAATTAAAAAAAAATCCATTTTTATAAATTGAATTGCAATTTGAGGCCTTTAAAGTTCGAGTGAAATTTTTCCACTTGAAAAACAACCTACGGTGCTTAACAGCCGAACATTTTCTGGCGATTAGTTATTA
The DNA here is from genome assembly GCA_949987735.1 of Leucophora obtusa. Taxonomy (NCBI): domain Eukaryota; kingdom Metazoa; phylum Arthropoda; class Insecta; order Diptera; family Anthomyiidae; genus Leucophora; species Leucophora obtusa. The sequence continues at coordinate 169,510,115 of OX465297.1, read as the reverse complement.
CGATTTGTGGATTACCTAGATAAGAGTGCATAGAGAAATTAAGTTTAACTTTTGGTGATGAAGCTCCAACAAAAGTTGTTTGCCTCGAAGCACTTCGAAACAAATAACACAGTACAACAGCCAATCTGGGGGGTGAGAAATTCCAAGTCAGGGTGATGGTACTAGGTCAGTATAGTAAAACCCTCAAAGGGTTTGGCGTTCGTATGTGTCATTTTTTTTTATGACCTTTTAAATTTTTTCCTTATCTTGATGTTTTTTCGCTTAGTTGTAACTCGAGAACCACTTGTCCGATTTTGATGAAACAAATTTAGAAAAATTTAGAATTACAATTTCTTTAATCCGTTCATATAACATTTTTCTTTATAATCAACAGTTTTGCCGGTAAAAATAAATTTGTGGAGAAAAAAAAATATTTTTTTGCCTAAAAATTAAAATTTTTTATGAATTTAAAAAAAAAAATTTTAATTTTTAGGCCAAAAAATATTTTTTTTTCTCCACAAATTTATTTTTACCGGCAAAACTGTTAATTATAAAGAAAAATCTTATATGAACGGCTTAAAGAAATTGTAATTCTAAATTTTTCTAAATTTATTTCATCAAAATCGGACAAGTGGTTCTCGAGTTACAACTAAGCGAAAAAACATCAAGATAAGGAAAAAATTTAAAAGGTCATAAAAAAAATGACACATACGAACGCCAAACCCTTTGAGGGTTTTACTATACTGACCTAGTACCATCACCCTGACTTGGAATTTCTCACCCCCCAGACAATAATCCCAAAAATGTTCCATAGTGTAATCGAATGTTAATTTGGAAAAACTTGTCGTGTGGCTACAGTGGCGTTAGAGTAACGTAGAATAGTTAATTCTGAATGGTGAACTACCATTTGTTTGCGAGAAGTGTTCGGAGAAATGAGAAAAAGCAACCTCAAAAATAGGATAATTTGTCATCATGACAACATAAGCTTTCACATATCAGCTAAACAAGTGACTTTTTGAGCACTCAAAAGATCGCACTAATGGGTCATCCACCGTACAACCCTGAGTTGTCACTCACCCTGCACATTAAAAATAAAATACGTGGACAACGAGTTTCGTCAGGACAAGAGGCCGTAGGTGTCTCACGCGGAAAAGGAAAAATGGTATGACAAGTGAATCGCACGCATGCAAAAGTATATATCTCTATATATAAAAGAATAACGTGACTGACTGACTGACTGACAAACTGACTCAACATCGCCCAGCCCAAACCGCTGAAGCTAGGAAGTTGAAATTTGGTACGTAGGTTCCTCTTTCGGCGTAGACGTCCGCTAAGACGGGATTTTTGGAAATTCCTACCGGAACGGGCAAAAAGGGGAAAAGCCTCCCCCTTGGCGGCCTGCCAAAACCCCTTTGGCTAGAAAGCTGAAATTTAAGATATGTGTTCCTTGGAGTATGGGCTAACTTTTCTGGAAAGTACTTTCTGGAATTTTGGACAGGGACGTTGTAAAAATGGGGGTTAAAAAGGGAAAAAAGGCCCCCCTTGACGGCCTGCCCAAACCGCTGGAGGTAGGAAGTTGAAATTTGGAAAAAAGTTCCTCCACTATCGTAGACATCCACCAAGATGGGAGTTTTGGAAATTTTTAAAGGGACGGGCAAAAAGTCTCCCCCCTGACGGCCTGCTCAAACTACTGGAGCTATGAAGTTAAAATTTGGTTTGTAGGTTCCTCGACCGGTGTAGACGTCCGTTGAGACGGCATTTTTGGAAATTCTTATCGGGAGGGGCAAAAAGGGGACAAAAAAAGTACCTTTTTCCAAAAAGTACCTTTTCCCAAAAAAAGTACCTTTTTCCAAAAAAAGTACCTTTTTCCAAAAAAAGTACCTTTTTCCAAAAAAAGTACCTTTTTCCAAAAAAAAAGTACCTTTTTCCAAAAAAAGTACCTTTTTCCAAAAAAAAGTACCTTTTTCAAAAAAAGTACGTTTTTCCAAAAAAAGTACCTTTTTCCAAAACAGTACCTTTATCCAAAAAAAGTACCTTTTTCCAAAAAATGTACCTTTTTCCAAAAAAAGTACCTTTTTCCAAAAAAAACGTACCTTTTTCCAAAAAAAGTACCTTTTTCCAAAAAAAGTACCTTTTTCCAAAAAAAGTACCTTTTTCAAAAAAAGCACGTTTTTCCAAAAAAAGTACCTTTTCCAAAAAAGTACCTTTTTCCAAAAAAAGTACCTTTTCCCAAAAAAAAACCTTTTTCCAAAAAAAGTACCTTTTTCCAAAAAAAGTACCTTTTTCCAAAAAAAGTACCTTTTTCCAAAAAAAAGTACCTTTTTCCAAAAACAGTACGTTTTTCCAAAAAAAGTAAGTTTTTCCAAAAAAAAGTACCTTTTTCCAAAAAAAGTACGTTTTTCCAAAAAAAGTACGTTTTTCCAAAAAAAGTACCTTTTTCCAAAAAACGTACGTTTTTCCAAAAAAAGTACCTTTTCCAAAAAAGTACCTTTTTCCAAAAAAAGTACCTTTTTCCAAAAAAAGTACCTTTTCCCAAAAAAAAACCTTTTTCCAAAAAAAGTACCTTTTTCCAAAAAAAGTACCTTTTTCCAAAAAAAGTACCTTTTTCCAAAAAAAAGTACCTTTTTCCAAAAACAGTACGTTTTTCCAAAAAAAGTAAGTTTTTCCAAAAAAAGTACCTTTTTCCAAAAAAAGTACGTTTTTCCAAAAAAAGTACGTTTTTCCAAAAAAAGTACCTTTTTCCAAAAAACGTACGTTTTTCCAAAAAAAGTACCTTTTCCAAAAAAGTACCTTTTTCCAAAAAAAGTACCTTTTTCCAAAAAAAGTACCTTTTTCCAAAAAAAATTCCTTTTTCCAAAAAAAGTACCTTTTTCCAAAAAAGTACCTTTTTCAAAAAAGAGTACCTTTTTCAAAAAAAGTACCTTTTTCCAAAAAATGTACCTTTTTCTAAAAAAATGTACCTTTTCCAAAAAAAAAGTACCTTTTCCAAAAAAAGTAACTTTTCCCAAAAAACATACATTTTTCCAAAAAAAATACCTTTTTCAAAAAAAGTACCTTTCCAAAAAAAAGTACCTTTTCCCAAAAAAGTATCTTTTTCTAAAAAAATGTTCCTTTTCCCAAAAAACATACATTTTTCCAAAAAAATACTTTTTTCAAAAAAAAGTACCTTTCCAAAAAAAAGTACCTTTTCCCAAAAAAAGTACCTTTTTCTAAAAAAATGTTCCTTTTCCAAAAGAAGTACCTTTTCCAAAAAAAGTACCTTTTTCCAAAAAACATACATTTTTCCAAAAAAAAATACATTTTTCCAAAAAAAATACCTTTTAAAAAAAAATACCTTTTTTAAAAAAAGTACAAATAAAGTACTTTGTAAAAACAAAGTATCTTTTTCCAAAAAATTTTGTTTTTCCAAAAAGTACCATTTAAAATAATATATGTATAATTTCAAAAAAACTACTTTTTTTCCTCCCCCCACGGATATCTCCACTAAAACAAGGTTTCTTGATATTCGGCATAGACGTGCGCTAAGACGGGATTTTTGGAAATTCCTACCGGAACGGGCAAAAAGGGGAAAAGTCTCCCAATAAACAGTCTCACAAATTGGAAAAGTGCCTGCCCAAACCCCTGGAGGTAAGAAGTTGAAATTTGGTATCTTTGGTTCCTCCACTGTAGTAGACATCGACTAATTCCCTATAGGATATCCCAAAAGCAAATTCGGAATGTGAGTTCTTCCTTCTGTGTAGTCGTCCGCTTAGACAGAATTTTTGAAATTCCTATCGGGAGGGGAAATAAGGGGAAAAGTCTCCTCCTTGACGGCCTGCCCAATCCCTTTTGGCCAACCTAAAATTTTAAATATGTATTCCTTGGAGTAGGACTAACTCCCCGGTAACGTAATTTTTCTATTTTGGAACAGGAACATAGTAAAAATGGTGGTTGAAAGGGAAAAATGTCCCCACTAACGGCCTGCCCAAACCGCTTAGGCAATGCAGTTGAAATTTGGTATGAATGTTCCTCATCCATCGCAGATAGCCGTGAAGATGGAATTTTTGTAAATTCCTAAAGGGAGGGGCAAAAAGAAGAAAAGCCTCACCTTGGGGGTCTGTAAAAACCCCTTCGGCTAGAAACCTGAAACTTAAAATGTGGGTCCTGGAGTAAGGGCTAACTTATTAGTAAGATACTTTTTTGAATTTTGGACAGGGTCGTTATAAAATGGGGGCTCAAAAAGGGAAAGTGGCCCCTTAACGACCTGTCTAAACTGCTGGAACTAGGAAGCTGAAATTCGGTACTTAGGTTCCTCTTCCAGCCTAATTCCAACCGGGAGGGACAAAAAAAGAAAAAGTGTCCCCCTTGACAGCGTGCTCAAACTGCTGGAACTAGGAAGCTGAAATTCCCTGTCGATGGATTTTCGGAAATTCTTAGCCAGAGGGGCACAAATAGTAAAAGTTGGCTAGAAACCTGAAATGTAAAACATATGTTACTTGGAGTATGGGCTCACTTACCGGGAAGGTGCTTTTTGGACAGGGACATTGCAAAAATGGGGATTAATGAAGCGAAAAGTGCCGCTTAAAGGCCTGCCCAAACCGCTGGAGGTAGGAAGTTGAAATTTGGTATTAAAGTTCCTCCTCTATTGTAGACATCCGCTAAGATGAGATTTTTGGAAAGTTCCACAGGTAGGGTCAAAAACAGGAAAAGTCTCCCCCTTAACGGCCTGGCCAAACTGCTGGATCTAGGGAGCTTAAATTCGGTATTTGGGTTCCTTCTCCAACGTAGACGTCCCCTAAGACGGTATTTTTGGAAATTCATACCGGGAGGGGTAAAAAGGGAAAAAACTTCCCCCTTGATAGCCTGGCCAAACTGCTGGACATAGAGACCTAAAATTATGTATGTAGTAGGTTCCTCCTCCAACGCAGACGTCCTCTAAGACGGAATTTTTGGAAATTCCTACCGGGAGGGGTAAAAACGGAATAATTCTCCCCCTTGATGGCCTAACCGAACCCTTCGGCTAGAAACCTGTAATATATAATATGTTTTCCTTGGAGTATGGGCTAACTTATCGACAAGGCATCTCTAGGACTTTGGACAGGAACGTGGTAAAAATGGTGGTTCAAAAGGGGAAAATTGCCCCCCCCCCCCACCTCTTAACGTCTGCGTCTTTAGCTAGAAACCTAAAACTTAAAGAACAAGTGTATGGAACACTAAAATTAAGAAACTAAATAGGAAACGAGTGGAATTGAAACACTACACAAGTGGAATGAAATGGATATAAACGTTAAATGAGTGGAATTGAAATTATAGACAATGCAAATGGATTGGAAGAGGGAATTACATGTTCAAACACTATCCACGGAATATGAAACTTATGTAGCATTGAAACATACTCTCCAAAAAGTTAAGCAAATTTTCTAAAAGAGAAAAAACCTTAGAAAAGGAATGGAACTTATATATTCCGATATTTAAACTTCATGTAACGAAGCACCGGTGGAAGAAACCGACGCAGTAAATTTTCCAACTGAATTTGTGAATTTACTTGAATTGCCAGGTCTACCTTTACATAAACTGGAATTAAAAAAAAAAAAAAACTTTAAGGCACGCTAACAACCCTGCTTTACGTTATTTATTTTCATTCAAAACACAAATGAACAAAACTACTTACGGGTCTATCTACCTAAGTTCGCACTTAACCAAATTATGTTAACATACACACGTATATTGCAATTTATTATGGATTCATTACTAACAATCCACTTTCAAGAGAAAAAGTGATCAAATATTCATTTATTTATTTTAAACCCATTGTTGTGCAGAATTATTTATTTGTGGTGACTGGGTGAAGGCTTTTACTATATAAAAACTGTACTTTAAATAAAAAGCGAATTTAAAAAAAATTGTCGTTGTTAGCTAAGGCACGCTAACAACGTAGCGGGCTGCGCCCGCTAGTAGATCATAAAGGAGAAAATTTTGAAAAAAGGAAAAAAAAACTTTTTCAATAACAAATTTCTGTTTTGTCATTGCTAGGCTCAAAATATAAATAGTTACCATCGTATAGGTAATAACATGTATATTTACAAGGTATGCAATTAAAACAAATAAACATATTATAATCCTTTAGGACCGATCACTTGATGCCCTACACCGACTCTGGAACTAGTTATAAATCATAATTGAGAAAAAACAATTGAGGCATTACATTTTTTTATACATAGAGAAAACAGATTCATTGTGACAACCAAATTTTTCTGCGATCAGGTGGTTTGGCTGGCACCACCGATATATTTGTTTGTGCCAACAACAGAGACAACGGAACAGAATTTCGGTTGGCACAATATATTTTATATCGGAAATGAATTCAATTGCGACAACCAAATATTTCGGTTGCTGTAACAAATCTGTTTCCTCTGTGTGCATTAGCACTTATATACATTCGTAGTAATAAGTCTGTAAAAATAGCAGAAAAAATTACTGAAAATTAGTAAAATTACCTGCAAAAAAACTGCTACAGGCAGTAGAATCTGTTTACTAATTATAAGCCGAAGAAAATCGGTTATAAATAATGAGATGTGGGTATTAGAGTGGGACGATTTGTACGGACAACAAATTTTTCATATTGTGCCATCGATTTTTCGATAGCTTTTGGCATGAGGAAAAAAAAGTTCGACTACGACATATCAAAAAAATCATTTTCGGGGCGCCCAAATTTAAATTTTTTACAATTTTCTAATAAATGCAGGATTAGCGCCATCTTGCGGTGGCTTTTTGAAACAACTAATAAAATTGTAAAAAAGATAACATTACAAATAATGAAAAAAGTATGTATTTATTAGTAACTCATTATTATATCTTTTAAAATAATGCAAATAGTAAGTCGGTGTCATTACTGGTAGTCCAAAAAGTAATGATATGTCATTACCGTTTCTACACTGGGTAACTATATGATTTGTTTTTTAAATAAATATTGAATAGAATGAAAAAAAAACCAAAAATTTAATGATAAAAATAAAGCTTATTTTATGTTATTTTTTTACATTACTCTTTTTATAGCATTTTCCATAACTTTGTTAAGTGTTTCTTGTGGTATACGATCAATTTTTCTTGAATGTTATCCTTTAGTTGCTGCAAGGTTTGGGGCTTATTCACAAAAACTTTATATTGGAGATATCCCCACAAGAAAAAATCTGGTGTAGTCAAATCAGGCGACCGTGGTGGCCATCTCAAATCGCCATTTTTGGAAATTATCCGATTTGGAAATTGTTATATAAACTGGTCAGATCGTCTTCTCGTTGATGTCTCCAGATTTTCTGCGACTCTCTGTCTCACATCATCAATATTTTCGGCCGATCTGCCAGTTCGAGGTCTGCCCGTACGTCGTGAATCTCTGACAGTCCCAAATTCAGAAAAATTATCCACCAACGAACGAATGGTTGGACCCGTTGGATCAGTTCTTACACCATAAAATCTTCTGTGTGCACGTGGAGTATTAACTATCGAACGATTATTTTCATGGAATAGGAAAACAATCTTAGTTCTTTGCGCAATTGTGTAGCGTTCCCTTTTTATATTCTCCCAAGTGTAATTCCTGAAATAGAAAAAAAATATGAAGCATTTACAAGCAAAGAAGTTACAATTTTTTTACATCATATAGTTACTTTAGCAGCACCCTGTATCACCATTTTCATATTTTCGGATTTTTTTCCCTTTATGCAATTTTGCAAAATTAAATCCCAACAAATCTCCTCAAAAATTTTTAAATCCTCGGTTTTGTTCCCAATTCATTTTAATTTAAACATTTTCCTATTTTAAAAGAAAAAAATATAAATTATGATTCATAACAAACTTAGAAATTTGTTGGCTTTTAGAGGTATAGGTGCAGCTTTATCAGGGCTTGTAAACTATTTTTGACATTTATTTTGTGTAAATAGGGTTTACACGATACATAAGTCTCATATAAGGTTAAATGTAAGCCCCTACTACTTTTGAACCTAAAACAAATTTTTTTATTAGTCTTGTGGATGAAACGATTCCAGTGTTTGAAAGATGAAAGATTTTGAACTTTTTTTATAATAGTTTATGAGCCCAGTTTTGATTTATTATTGATTAAAGAGTACAACACCAAAAATGCTTTGGATATGTGACCTATCAAAACTTAATAATTCCACTTAATAAACTGATTTTTTAATGGAATTAAATACACTAAAATCCCAAACGTATTTAACAAGTTATGAAAAATAATCCGTTATAGGCATGTCCCTATCCGGATTTCATTCTTGCTTAAGGAAATCGTCAGGGGACGACGTTTTTAGAATTTCGGGAAATATTTGTTAAGTTAAGTTACAAACTCAATGAGAATTTCCTGTTCTCGTCCAGGAGCTATATTAAACATTTAAAATATCAAAGAAAAAACAAAAAAAAAACAAATTTTTTTTTTCCTTAGGCAAGAATAAAATCCGGATAGGGACATGCCTACAACGGATTATTTTTCACAATTTGTTAAATACGTTTGGGATTTCAGCATATTTAATTCCTTTAATGCAATTAATGTATATCCCGATAAAATAAAAATAAAAAAAATTAACTGATTTTTATTAATTTCATATTAGATGGTCTTCACTGTTCGTAGACTAGATTTAGTTGTTTAAATTTATTTGCATAATTTTTCCTATACCTTAATTGTACATGATCAGAATTTTATGGAACAAGGTTATAAATCTTATTCCCCGAGATTGGTGATGATATTTGTTATTTTTTAAAAGTGGTTCCGAGTAACAGAGGTTAATTATACCCTACACCACTATGTGTTCAGGGTATTATAAGTTTGTGCTGATGTTTGTAACACCAAAAAATATTGGTCCTAGACCCACCTTATAGTATACCGATCGGCTCAGAATTTTTTTTTATTTCGATTTAACGATGTCCGTCTGTCCGTCCGTCCTTCTGTCTGTCTGTCCATGCATTCTTGTGCGCACTCTACAGGTCGCAAATATTAAGATATTTTGATGAAACTTGGTACACCGACTTATGTCGGCCCAAGGACGTTAAAGGTTAAAATCGGTCCATGTTTAGACCTAGTGCCCATATAAGGGTCCTACCAAAATTATACTGTTTATACGCTGCAGGTCGCAAATATTAAGATATTTTGATGAAATTTGGTACACAGATCTATATTGGCCCAATAACGAAGCTTATTGATTTTGGTGAATATCGGTCCATGTTTAGACCTAGTGCCCATATAAGGGTCCTACCAAAATTATACTGTTTATACGCTGCAGGTCGTAAATATTAAGACATTTTGATGAAATTTGGTACACAGACCTATGTTGGCCCAATAACGCAGCCTATTGATTTTGGTGAACATCGGTCCATGTTTAGACCTAGTGCCCATACAGAGGTCCTCCCAAAATTGGCTTGGTTACAAACTGCAGGTCGCAAATATTAAGATATTTTAATGAAAATTGGTGCGCTGAATCACATTATAGAACCTTTCGACACAAGCCCCATTTTAACCCATTCGAATTTCGGATCCAATCATTAGTTGGCTTTTAACCAGACTGGTGTAGGGTATTGTATAGTCGGCATGCCCGACTTTAACCTTTTTACTCGTTTTAACTCATTTTTATATACCGTTGTCATATTTTGAATGATAATTTTCAATAAAATATGACGATAGTTTCCGGAACCATTATATCGGAACAGTGAAATCCCCTGTTTTACACCAGATACATCACCGTTTTTTATCTGAAATTTAAAAAAAACTAGTATACGAACAGTGAAGGTTATCTGGTATCATATAAAAAACAATTTTATGGTACAAAACTATTATGTATATTCAGCAGAGAGAGTTATGTTCTTTATTTGCGGTTACCTGAAGTATTTAGAGACCCAATTTGAATCATATTTTTTCTTGTTATTATGCCTGTAATCAAGCCATAGTTACCAATCAGTGCTCATATACCCACCCGGTAAACAAACAAATACCAGTAGGTATCTAAGCAGTGATATGTATTTTTTGCATTATTCAATACTTGAAAATTTTAAATCCAGCATAGCATAATAATCCATACATTTTATATGTATTAAAGCAAACACCAGCACTTAAAAACACACATACATAACATATACATATATACGTTATAAATAACTCTTAACCATACAATTCACATGAATAAATGTATAAATGCTAAACCTCATTAGAATGCCGCATACATGAGCATAATTTGCTAAAACAATAAAGAGTAATAAAGTATAACAGTATCTACATACACTCATTTACAAAGAACAAAAAAAAGGCAACAGCAACAGAACAGTAAAAAAGCAACAGAAGAAGAAAAAAACTCAACGATTATGTTTGTTATAAAGTACACATACATACATACATAAATGCATAAAACATACACAAAAGGATTACATTTAATGAAATAAAATGAGCAAAGAATTAACACAATAGAAGACATGACAGCTATTCTATTTTAACAGCCCACATTATACACTGTATAAAAACCAATACACACACACACACGTAGTTGATTACATGTACTTTGTTTGAATGTGTTTTTTTATAAGTATGTAAGTGGTGTGTGTAGCAATTTTTCTCGTTTTTTTATATTATTGAAAATTATGTGCAATTTTAAATTATTTACGATCTAAACGTATAAACATTTTTTTCTCTTTATGTATAATAAAGTTTGTAAAAATTACTGTTTACATTCTACTTACACATAAACATTTATAAAGGACTGAGACTAAATACTTAAACGCTAAAAGGATATTTCTTTAACAAGTGGTTTTGTGGTTTGGGTAACTAAAGTAGGAATTAAAATTGAAGTAATTTGATGATATGTTAAAGGGAATCGTTCTTAAATAACGAATTAACGAAAGAATTGTAATGAAATTAAGTTAAATATGCGCCATTCCCCGCTAATGGAATATATCGATTTTTAATGTTTTAAAAATTTTGGCAATGCATTATGAGGCCTTAAATTTATTTCAATTAATGTGGAAAGCTATGATGAACCTTTGTGGTGTTTAGTGAATGGTATTAGTATTGAAGCACTTTTATCGTTAAATATATCCATTAATATATTTATTAAATGTAGTGCTGCCAGATTGACGGGATTATTAAATTCCGTTTCTCGGGACTAATAAAATTTCGTAACCATATCAGTTCGTCTCGAAGTGTTCGGAGTCCTGTCGGGAGCAGTGATCTTTATCTGAATAAATGCGATCAACGGCATCCTGCCGATTTCAGAAATCCTGCCCATTGTTATACTTTTGTCGACTACATAGCAGGTGAAGCCGAAAAATACACTCAAAATAATATGTCTAGAATTTAATATAATTTTTGACCTAATATAAAATTTGTTGAAATTAATAACATTTTGCGTAAAAAATTAGTAAACCTTCAAATAATTTATCTTTATTGAAGCAAAGATTCCTTTCATTAAAATCTGCGGGTTACACCAAAGTTGCTTTGAAAGTAGATTTACGAAATATCCGGTTTAACTATTTAACGACTAAACATGCATCGCTGCATATTTTTTAAGGCAAATTTTTGTGAAAGAAATGGGCAAGAAATGTGGCAATATAGTTAATATGATATTGTATAACGTTAACTCTTGAACGGATTAAAATTTTTCTTAATTTTACCAAATATAATAAAAATGTCTGCTATATTCAATTTTTAAAATTGAAAAAACTTTAAAAGGAAAAACATAAAAAAATATTAAAAAAGACGAAAGTTTTCAATTTTGGCTTTGGGATAACCTGTGTGAATTTATTGGTCTGTTATGTAGTAAACAGTGTGTATGATCGATTTTTAATGATTTATTATTGCTCATACGTATTTTTAGGAACCATTTTTTAAATAATGCTGTACAATAAAGGGCTGCATGAGTGCAATCGGTTTGTTTTAGTCATTAAATCATATGGTGCTAGTGTGTGTGCATAACGATTTAAACCACCCTGTTACGACTAGACAACAAATCAAAACGTAAGCGAGCTTAAGCATTAGACATGGCAACGAAAAAAACAATAAGTGATTGTTATGACACACGATAGTTCGCTACCATAACATAGCAATTAGTACTTTGAACTAGTGTTTAAGTATCGCAATGAATGCTATGGTGCGATGGTGTATTGTGTTATAATATGTAGGTTTTATAAAACGAAAAAGTATAAATGTACACTCAGATAAAAAAGTTAGTAGTTAGTTGTTCTTTATTTTCAATTCAATGTTTGTTTTACAATTTTTATATTATTACAGTAGCCGCTCGGTTATATGAATATCCAGTTATGTAAACTTCCAGAATAGTGAACAACAAAATTTAAACACAGGAGGTTCTAAAGAGTGAACACATCCTATCTCTATTATGTGAACAGCTTTAAACCGTTGATTTTTTTTAAATGTTTGGTTTATTAGGAGTATGTTTTTCCCCGAAATTAGTGAAGTACCCAGCAAAATATTGGTAATGACACCTCATTGCTGTCTGCATTACCAATAATGGTATATCATTACCTTTTGCATTATTTAGTAATATAATATAATGACTTCCTAATAACGGCCTATTGTAGTCATTACTTATAAATATAAAATAATAACTTACTCACAATAGTTTAAAAAGTACTTTTTATAAAGTTAAATTTTATACATTTATATTTATTACATGTAAATATGTTTTGTGTTAAAATTTTTATGACGAGTTCTAAAATTACACAATTACACAAAAAGTTTAATTTCTCTGAATGTACTTCCTGAGCTAATAGTATATGTGTAACTCCTTATTTTTAAGAATCAAGTAAGCAGTCGGATAACCACTTATAATTCAACTTTTTGTAAGCATGTTTGTAACCACTTATTATTCAGAATCTCATAACTACTTACTTCTCATTTTTTTGTAGGCGAGCGTGTAAGCGTGACTACTTATAAAATAATGAGTTTAGACGCCAAAAAATAAGTTGTGCGGAGCTATGAATTTCTATTATATAACCACTTACTTGGTAATGAAAGATTTTGCTGGTTATGTACCTGCAACCTGCAATGATACAGAAATTCCTTGAAGAAAAAAAGTACAAAAAATATAACCGACCACTTTCATGTACATTAATTATTAAAAAACTTATTAAAAATAAAAACTTAATGTAATAAAAATCATTTGAATTACTTATTTTATATTCTCTCGATTATGTGAACTTCTCCATTTAGTGAACAGGCTCTGTTTGAATTAGTTCATATAACCGAGCGACTACTGTATATAAAAAAGTTAGTAAAAAAATAAATTAATAATGTTAATGCATAATAAATTATAAAAACAAAAAAAAATAATTTATATTAATTCTTATTAAATACAAGAAAGTTAAAAATCTCTGCGTTGTAATTGTTTTTAATATAAACAATTACAATGCAGAGATTTTTAAGTTTTATACATACATATATTTTAATTTCATTGGTTGTTGCAAAATATTATCTGTGTACTTATTTTGTCAAACAAAGCGACATAGACCTACTCCGTTGACAGGCTTTTTTTTTGTTCGACTTTCGAATTGTTCTTAATAAAGCTTTTTGGCGATTTTTTTAATGTCGATGATTTTTTTAATTTTGATGATTTTTTTCTAATTTTCGACGATTTCTTTAATTTTGCCGATTTTTGTTTTTTTTTCTAAATTTAGCTATTTTCAAAATTTTGGCGGTTTTTTATAATTTTTTCAAATTTTGACAAATTTTAAATTTAAATGATTTTTTTAATTTTGGCAATTTTTAAAATTTTTAACTTGGTTGGCAAACATTAACCGTAAATAAAAATAAATAATATAATAAAACCAATACGTAGTAGAGTTTGCTAAAAACCCTACTCAATGTTCCTTAATGTATTCGCCGCTTTAGAGCTTTTTTTTAGTATCATTATATTAAATAGTTGAAATATTCATTACGATCAACTAAAAAATTTTTTGGGGGTAGACATTTGTCTATTTTAATTTTTCCATTATATATATATCAGTGGTCGTCACCCATTGCCACCAGTGGCCGATCATAATCGGCTTTTCATACGTACATAACACGAATGACAGACAACAAACCTCTCAACTAAGAGAATAACAAATAAAAATATTCCGTCATTAGCATGATAGCTTTCAACAAAGTAGGTACGTATTTCGGTTACATACATTAGTGTTGCTAGTTTTTTCATACCTTATCCCCAATTTTCAATTTGCCATCCCAAAAAATCCCCAACTTTTATTTTCTGGAAAAATTCGTTTATTTTTTCGAAAAATTAGTGGAAAATACCATATTCGTTTATTTTTTGCGGTAAGTTGTACACTCAGACTCAATAAATTTGTGCTTGCAACAAATCATAAAAAAGAACAAATAAATTTAAATAACAGCAAAGAAAATTTGAACCAAAATTTTTCATTTTAAATATCTAAGAATAAAAATTGTCTGATTCATCAGCTTCAGACATTTTGTTGTGCAAGCAGATGGATTAAACTTTTGACAATTGAGTAACTTGTAAAGTATATATTTAATTTAAGAAGAGCTTCTTATAACTCTTATTAAATTTAAATAACTTTAAAAAAATTATCAGGATTAAATTCTTAAATTCATAAAAATATGAAAAAGCAATAATATATTTTATCGCCAAATGATCCCCTAAAATTTCGTATCATCCCCAATAAATCCCCAGTTCTACAAACGGAAGTTTTTATCCCCATTGATGATACAATTCCCAATTTGGGGACAAATCCCCCAAACTGGCAACACTATTATACATAAGTTTTCAGTAACACTAAAACGATGGTGTTGATATTGTGTTGGTTGCTTAAGTTCACAATAATATGATGTGGTAATGTACTGTTGTCATCCGTGATAAACGATTCATGATGTGATTCGTCTTACTATCCATATGCTTTTTTGCCATGTTGTTTTTTTTTGTTGTTTGTACTGATTCAATCGTTATAAAAAGTAAAACCACACAACTCGTTATGGCTTGTAGGCTATCATGTGTCTTGAAATCTCATTTAAGATGAATCGTTCAGCCCTTTACTGTACAATAGAGCGTATCACCTTAGAGGCAAAAAAAAAAAAAAGTGCGCCGTACACCCTCCAATATGAAGTATTTTTGCAAGGAGGTCGCCATTTTACATTTTTCGTTATATCTTTGGCATTTTTTTTCTCTCCAGGAGACCAGTATTTTGCTCTAAGGGCATTTTGACCTCAAGTATCCCGTTATTGTAGTTACCCACCAGATCTCAGTTGCTACAACCCTAATGTACCACCCTAATGTTAGAAAATTAAAGCTCACAAAAAATCATTAAACTTTTGCTAAGGAAGTTTTTCGCTAAACCCAGTAGAAATTTTTTATATATTGGTTGCCGAACGTAGGGGTCGTCTTTTTAAATTTTTTTTAATTGGAGTTTTACTATTTAACAAAACACTGGTCTCCTCGATGCAAAAAAATCGATATATCGCACTTTAAAATCCGATTTAAAATGCCAAAGCTATAACAAAAAATTAAAAAAGGCGGCACCTACGTTCGGCAAAAAAAAAAAAATTTTTTTTTTTTGAAAACTAAAAGAACACTGTGTACCGCAAAGGGCTTCAATGCCAAAAAATGCAGTTTTGTGCATCAAGTGGGGGTTTTTTTTATTAAAAAACTGGTATGTTGCCAAATGGCTGCACTATGCATTTAAGGATTAAGCAAACATGAATTTTCACAAACTAACTTAAAATCCATATTGTTGGTTATGCTTGCGGAAAACTTCGAAAACATATTTTATTGTTTGCTTCATTCGCATTTTCTTGATGTAGCAGACTACATTTAATATGAGATTTTTATGCTTTTTGCATTGCAGTAGAGCCAACACTTTCTAAATAAAACTGATGAGGGGGACCTGAAAAATCTTCGAAATTATCGTATTTTCATTCCTGAAAATGTAGAGGTGTTTGAAAGCAACAACTCTGTAAAGTATTTATCAGGAGAGTATCCCGATGAAGAAAAATAGCAGTTTTTGAAAAAGTACTTATTATGTTAATTCATAATAAGGAAATTGGCCTCGAACTAAATTAATAAATTTCTAATTTTAACAAATATTTATTACATAATTATGTGGCATATAATTCCCATATTTTGTTTCTTAAACTGTGTGCATAAATAGAAAAATTTTAGTATAACAACAAAATGCTTTGCAGTTCACAAATACAACAAATATATTTATAAGCAGTTCTTAAAGTAGGTATATACACATTCTTCAGTTCTTCAAATATATAAATGACTATACACTTTTTTGTTCAATATTATATTTTTTGCATTTTCAATTAATATTCAATTAGTCGTATACAATTTTTAGCAATTAATAGTATCATTTGAGTGGTATGTGGAAAATGAATTAAAATTTATTTAATTAAATCAATTTTGTAGTTAAAACTCGTTTTTAATTCGTTCTGTGTAAACACAAATCCTGAGCAAAAATTTTTTTAACCTACTTGATATTATGAATAACTCACAAAAGTAACCCTTTTATACAAAATTTTTTTCGAGATTAATTTTTTTTTTATTTGAAAAATAGTTGTTTAACACTTCTACATTTTATTCAAGGATTCATTTATTAAACTTCAACAACAGCCAGAAATCGGTCCATCCTAATCTAAAATATATCTGTAGCTATTATAAAATCTGTAATATTAAGTTTTTTTGCTACTATTATTTGTCAGAAATATTTTATGGTTGTTAGTGCTCATCATCATAAATATCAGTATAATCATAAAATGCACATACGTATAAATTAAGGGGCCGCAAGGAAACATTCTCTTAATTCTATATATTTTGTTTTATAATTTGTTTAAAAACTTTTGAATTTTTGAGGAAAGAAGAACACTATACAGATCTTAATGGATATGTTTTAGAGAAAACAGTACTTTTGGGTAGGAATATTATTCTCCTGAGCTTTTTCTCAATTTATATGCAATCTATAATATATATATAGATATATTAATATTATGGAAATAGAGTTTGCGTTTAACTGTAATTTTTCTTAATCGCGGTCACGGTTAAAACTCTTCAACACCTTTTATACGTAGTTATCATGCAGAGCAACCAATTCGGTCTTAATATACAATAAATATAGATAAAACTAAATACATGATAATAAGAAGAAATAAAAATCCATTTACTGGAGAATAGATAACGTCCCTCTTGAACGTGTTTAAAAATTTAAATATCTTACTTGCTGGTTACAAGAAATTGGGAATGTGATAAAGAAATAAATGTGCGTATACACTTAAAATAATACATTATTAAAAAAATTTGTCAGACGGGTTTCGAGTCGAATCGGGTCGGGTCAATTTGACTTATTTGTAACAAATTTTTAGTTGAAAAACTGATTAAAACAAAGATTTTAATTATCTTGATTTAACACAATAATAAAAATCTTCAGTACTTTAACTAATTTTGAGTGTTCATTTTCAAAATTATTTAAGAACCCATATGCCAAATTTTAAACAATTTATTGTTAAAGTGTAATATTTGCATGTTTCTGTTATTACCCGGTAGATGGCGCCAGCAATGTATCTGAAGTTTTAAAGATGGCGCTATTTCTTTCCCTCTCGATTTTTTAAAATTGCCCATATCTCGAAAACTCAGATAGATACATAGAGCAAAATTGATGAAAATTTCGTTACCCCTAATCAAATAATACTCCGGCGAAAGGGGTTATCTCTATCCACACATGGACCTTGGCGGGGCCTTAGACCCTTGGAAATTTTTAATAAAAATTTTCCACTTCATAAAATGGCTCATATCTCGAAAACTAAGCAGGTAGAGCAAAACGGACAAAAATGTTTGCTCCTTTAGGGTGCCCTTATATGCCCCCACATGATATGGACTAGGCCCGGGGAGGGTCCCGGGACCCTAAATTTGAATAAATTCTACCACAGATAAAACTGTAGTTTAACAAATTTTTTACTCAAATTTAGATAAGTTAAATTTAACAAAAAAAATGTTAAAATCAACAAATTTTATTTTAATCCAAAAACCAGGAATAAATTTTGGTAAAATAACAAATTTTCTGTTCAGCTAACAGACTTATTATTTTGAGTGTGTAATATTTAGTATATTTAGATATATTAATGTTGTGGAAATAGATTTTGCGTTTAACTTAAGTTTTTCTTAATCGCGGTCACGGTTAAAATTGTTGCGGTTAATCGCGGTTAATGCTCAGTCACACTCACTTTATTCCTGTTTTTTGGCTTAAAATAAAATTTGTTGATTTTAAAACATTTTTTTGTTTATTCCTGTCGTTTATTTAACCTTCTATTTCTATTTTTAACTTCACAATTTCCTTTTGTTTGTTGTTTTTTTTTATATATAACAAGTTGTTTATTTTCGATATTTCGCTACTCCATTGTGTAGCAACTGCAGGAAATAAAAGCTTTTTTTGTTAAATTTAACAAATCTAAATTTAAGTAAGAAATTAGTGAAACTACAGTTTTATTTTTAATTATACTAAGTCGTAAAATTTGTTCAAATTAAGGTCTCGGGACCCACCCCGGGCCTAGTCGGGGTGGCACTCCAGAGGAGACCAAAACAAGCTTTTATATCCACAACATTTTTGTTATTATTAAAATACTGCAAAAATTAACAGAAACATTTTCTAAAAAAAAAAATAATAAAAGGCTTGATTATTATTTGCATTAAAATAATCAATAATAAAACTTCGAGAATTTTTATGATTTTTCAAGCTACTAATTATTTAGCAAAATTTTTTTCCTAATTTTATGAGAGGTCTTATTTCCTATCAACAAAAATTATTAAAATACTAGAATCCTATATTTTCACAGTTTTATTTTTACTCTTTTCTACCTTACTAATATATAGCAAATACAATTTGCTAATTTCAGCAGTTTTTTTCTGCAGTGTCATTTTTAATTAATTTTTATTAGTTTAACCAAAATTTTTTACAGTTTATAACTATATTTTAAGAAACCAATAAATAAATTAAAACCATCAATAAATTCTTTTTTTTTAATTCTTGGCGTATCACATCAAAACTATGCAAATATCGGGAGATAATATAAAATACACTAATTAGAAAAGTTAGTGTAAAAGCCTGCTAAACATAGTCTGATTCAATTGAACTAATTTTTTCCTTATTATGTCATAAAATTTGGGATTGAACTAATACACTGTGAGACAAATGGTAGGGGTCAGTGATCGAGAAGGGTTCAAACTACCGGGGAAAGTTATATCGGTAAAAAAAGAAGTTATAAGTGTCCCGGCGTTTCGCTGGGTCAACCCTAGGAATCGAGATATATCGATTTGACCTTTGGTGGTCTTTTTTTGACATAACTCGAGAACCACTAGTCCGATTTTGCTCAAACAATTTTAAAAAAATTAAAAATTACAATTCCTTTAATCTGTTCATATAAAGTTTTTCTATATACTCAACAGTTTTGCCGGTAAAAATAAATGTATGAAGAAAAAAATATTTTTTGCCTAAAATATTAAAAAAAAGTAATAAACAAAAGGTTATTGATTTTTATGGTTGCGGTAACAAACATTTATTTTTACCGGCAAAACTGTTGAGTATATAGAAAAACGTTATATGAACAGATTAAAGGAATTGTAATTTTTAATTTTTTTAAAATTGTTTGAGCAAAATCGGACTAGTGGTTCTCGAGTTATGTCAAAAAAAAGATATATCTCGATTCCTAGGGGTGACCCAGCGAAACGCCGGAACACGTATAACTTGTTTTTGACCGATATAACATTTCCCGCTGGTTTCATCCCATCTCGATTTTGACTGTCGCATAATGATATTGATTGTAAATCAAATTTAGCATAACAATTACTTTCATCCTCATATCTAACCTAACTTTTCATGCTAATTTTTAGTAAATTGTGTTTTTATTTTCTATATTTGTCACTGTCGAAAAAATAGGAGATTTTCTAAATAAACAAGAGCTAGCTACCTTCAGTCAAACTGTAATAAGAAATTCTTAAAAATATTGCTGAATATTGTATTATATTTATTGACACTTTCACCATTTGGTTTAGGTTTTATTCTTAAAATAATAGTACGCAGTTTTATTCGTTCCATTAACGTTTTTGTAAGAGCTCGATTTAAATTTATTTATAAAATAATCATTAACTAGGTTTTGTTTGATAGCTGCATCAGGCAGCTTACTGTTTATAATATTACTACAAAAACAAAATAGTAGTAAGTACATGTGTAGTTTTTATTTAATCTGTAGTATTGTATGTACTTAAGAAAGGGGAAATTGTTTAGTTTTGTTTTTGCAAAAGTTTTGCATGTTATTTCCGTTTCCGTTTATATCCTCTATTGAAAAGTACACATTTAGAAAGAAAAAAAAAATATTATGAGTTTTAATTTAAATGTTCTTCTTGACGAAACATGACTCTGTTTGTATATTTTATTATATTTTTAAGGAAGAGCACATTAAAATAACGAAACTATAGAGAAAAGGTTGTAAATGGTATAAAATGGCTTAACAGACCAGCAAGGCTTACACAAATTTATAACTATAACAAAATTTGTTAAAAGACAATTTCCACTATGTTTTTTTTTGAAAATTACTTGTATTTATTTGGAAAATTCGGTACAAATTTTTAATCAAGCACAAAAGATTTTTATAACTAACCACTTTTTAGTTTTTGTGTAAATTGGGTTCACGATCCATAAAATCCATAATGTCCCACAGTGTTCCACAAAAGGTCATATATATCGAAATTATATGATAATATTATGATTATTAATTTGAACTTTTCCTAGTTGGAGAATTTGAGTTAGTAGTTTCAAACTGTTTTGTAGGGTATTCTTATAAAAACGATATATGCGTCTATTAACAGTGACATAATGAAAACATAGTTGTTCTTTTATATTTTTCTTTTTATTTTCTTTTCATTCTATATTTTATACTCTAGAGGACATTGTTTTCAGTTCGGTACTTGTTGCCATATTTAAATGCATGTAACTAACGGTTTAGTTCAAATTGCAATTCATTACAATCTTGCAGGGAGATTATATCATGTAATAATCTCCGATACTAATGAAATTCGGATATTTTGTAGAGAAAAAAATTCTAAGGTTGAGAAACCATACACTCAGGGAACTTCTGCAGTCAGAATTTGTTAGTTATTCATCTAATATTTCAGTTTTGCTATTTTAAATGAAAATGACATTCATTTGTAGAAGAAATGTAAATTTTAACTATAGTCGTAAGTCATAAAAAAAACAAACAACACAAAATTCTTAAAATTCGTAACATTAGTTTTATGCAGTCGTTATGCTTTTTAAAAAAATAAACCAAATAAAATATATGTAAGTAGATTTTGTTAGTTGTTTTGACTAATTTGTGGTTCATTTTATTAACAATCAAAAACAAAAGCAACAAAAGTTGAATTTAATGAAATGTTAATATTCCTGTTTTCAAGTGATATTTCATTTGTTTTAAATTATATTTGCGGATAGGTATGCTTAAGGACATTTTTGGGTACCTTCCTTTGGTACGGTTTTGTTGTTGTTGTTGTTGTTATGTACATGCTTAGTCGTACGATCGACAAATTCATATACATTAGAGTGTCCCTTAAAAATAGATTTGTCATTTCACTCCCCAGTTTTATTGGAAATGGTCCCAAATGGAGGAAATCGATTTTTTTTTTTTTGGAAAACGTTAACCCGTGGCGAAATATGGACGAAAATGGCCCCTTTTAGAAAAAAGTGTGTTACTATTAAAAATTCCCAAAATTCGAAATTTCGAAAAAAATATTTTTTTTTTCATTTATTCATTTAATGTAGTCAAAATGATTCATACATGGAATTTTGACTTCATCGAATATCATTAACCCACTTTAGCCTGGAATCCAAAATGACCCACAAATTTGATCAAAATGCAAAAACGTGTTTTTTTTAAATTAATTTTAAAGATTTTTTTAAAATGCCTAATTTGGAGATCTCGATTACTATATGTACCACATAATAGTTGATATTAAAGAAAAAAAAAATTGGAAAATTGATAATTCGAGTTTGTGTTTAGAGCGACTGCTTTTCAGGACAGTTTACAAAAATTGCTCATTTGTCAAAAATTTCAAAAATTTCATTGTTTTCATCAAATTTTACACGATTTCCGGAAAAACAGCACTCAAATTTGGTTAGAATATAATTATCTTTTCATTTCTTTACACAAAATTTAACCCTTAGTGGCCTGGGGTCAGAAAAGACCCATGGAACTTATTATAAATTATGTCTACGAGATTGTAAAGCCATTAAATTTATAATAAAAAAAATTTCAACGGGATAAAAATAATTATTTTGTGTAACGTGATCCATATGAGGTTAATTTTTATACTTTTGGCCAAAAACGCCCCACTAGGAAATTTACAGAATCACACCTTCCGCATATCCCAATTTAATAAAAATCTGATAAATGTTATTCTGTAAATTGCGCGTCACATATATTAATCCTTGTTAAGGGGGGTATCGACTCTAGGAAAAATTTTGTGTTCGAATTTTTTTATATTTTATTTCGATAGAGAATACTCAGAAAATATCAATAAAAAATTCGAAGAAAGTAGCTAATATGAAGCCAGGTATGGATGGCTTTATATTAGCTACAAAAGTAATCAGTGTGTATAAAAAATAATAAATTAAGTAATGTACAAAATTATACCATTTTGACCCAAATGAAATGTATAATAATTTTTCTGCCATCGTTTTTAAGAATGGTGGACATGTAGAAAACTTCAAGATATAAATTTTGTTCATACACGGGTTTTTGAAATTTTGTTGTTTTCTTAGCGTAAAATTAATTTTAAACTATAAAGACGTTTTCCCACAACCCTGAGTTCAAAATCGGTTGCTGTACAGTGGTACAGCCAAGGCGGATTAACCGATTTCGATCCGGTTAGCCCTTATCGTGGCCCATTTTTTGAATTTTGGTCAAATAAATTTTATATCCCCGAGCAAATGAGTTTTTCCTTGCCTTTTATGGAATTTTTAAGTTAGTGTGGAAACTTTGTTAAAAAAAACATTTTTTAAATAAAACTAAGGCCACGATAAGGGCTAGAGAATTTATATGAGATTAAGAATCACCTTACATTTTTTATTTCCGATGATTAATGAAGTGGCAGCCGATTTTGCATTTTTAAAAAAAGGCCAGTAATGAAATGGCAACTCTGGCGATTTTGGCTGCGGAAATATAAAACTGATGTTTTTTGGAAAGACTACAATAATATGGTTTTTAAATATAAAAATAAGATATTAAAAATATTGTTAATTGAATTTTTGACAACCGTTCAAATGTGCCCTTTAAAATGCTGTTGTTAGAGTATTTACCCCCCTTAAGTTTAAGCGTCCCCGTGTTTTTTTTTTTTTTTTTTGCAGAATTGATAAGGGAAATTGAAAGCTTTTTATTAAAATTAATTTCAATAAAGTGAGTTGTTGAGTTGTTTTACAGTAAGTTATGTATATTCGCCCTTACTATCTATATTTTTCGCGACAGTATTTTTTGACTTGGTTTATTTTTGGAGCATTCTGATTGGTTAATTTATTTTCAACCAATCAAAAAGTTTGAAAATATAAATATTTTTGTAGGGTTTTCATACACAAAATGAACAAATCCGTATGACTGAAAATAAAGTCGACTTTAAAATACTATTTTATAGTAAGGGCCATTGAATTTTTAGTAAATTTTTAATAAAATTGTGTATTGATTTGACAGTTTTATTAATTTCTATAAAAAAATATCTAAATTTATTTATTAGAAAACAAAATTAATTGTAAATGTTGATCTTTCAAGTAGAAACTTATCATATCCTTTTCCATAATCGTCAATTAGGTGCAACGATGGCAAAAAAATTCCAAACGTATTTGTTTCTGAAATGCCAAAACAACATATTAATCAATAACTTCAAATATGAAATTGTATAAGTTTTGCTTTCGTCATATGAGTTTGAATAATTTTATAACTTCACAAGCCTTTTTATACACATCACTTCTAATCGCCTCAAAGTTGAAAGAGGAAGAAGCTTCAATGGTAGAAAAACGAATTAAACAAAAAGAAAATAAAAAAGCCTAACCTGGCAAAAAAGAAAATCAAAATAACGGCCAAAATTAAAATAAAATTTTTTTTTTACTTTAGTTAAGGTGTTATATTTATTGAAAATGAAAAAGTATTCAATATTTCGTTTATTAAATGCATTTTATTGGGTGTTATATTTAAAAGTTCCAGTATTGATAAAGATAATATTTGAATCAAATACGAAGTGTTATTGTTTTTAACTTTTATTTAAAGCAAATGGCTTTTTCTAATATCTTACTTTTATATATTTTTCTGTAACAATTAGAAAATCTTGAAAATTAAAAACTTGTAATACGTAAATAGATGTCACTGCATTGTTAGATCTGTCAAAGCAACAGAGCGCTAATTTGGAAGACCACAAAGCAAACTGTGATAATTTTTTTCTGTTTTTCTTTGATATTTAACATGTCTGATGACTATCCTAGATGAAAACCAGAAATTTTCTCTGAGTTTAAACTAAAAAATATTTCCAGAAATTTTAAAAAGTTATCCCTGATGATTTCCTTAGGCAAGAATGAAATTCGGATATGTAAACTCATAGAAATAAATCAGTAAAATTAGCAGAAAAAGTTAATAAAAATTGGTTAAAAATGACGCTGTGGAAAGAACTGCTGAAATTAACAGATCGAAATTAATTAAATTAAAACTGTTACAACCCCAATTATATTTAAGTTAATTTTTAGTTAATTGAAAATAACAAACTGTACTGCAGAAAATTTTGCTAAATAGTAATGGACTAAAAATAGTAACAGTAAAGTGCTATACCTATAAAATTATTGTTATTTTTAAGCTTAATTTAGTTGAATGCAAATAGCAGTCTTTCCTGCTAAAATCCGCAGAAATATTTTCTAAAAAAATTGTAAACTGCTGTTTTCGAAAGGCTCGATTTTTATTTGCATTAAAAAAAATCGAAAAAAGCTTCGATAATTTAAAATTTTTTTTGGATTTTTTAGGCTACAAATTATATAGCAAAATTTTTTGCTGATTTACGCAGGTTAATTTGCTATTTTCTCTTAACAAAAATTAAACTGAAGTATAAATAGAATTCTGTATATTTAACAGTTTTATATTGCTAATATATAGCAAAGATAACCTGATAATTTTAGCAGTTTTTTCTACAGCATCATTTTTAACAAATTTTTGGTAGTTTTAGCTAAATTTTTCTACAGACTTTTTTCTATTAGTTTACAGGTCTTCAGAAATGTGTAAAATAAGCTTGAGGATTTTTTGCACATTTAATTATGGTAATAAAAAATATATATTGTATTTTGTCATATTTTTCTATTTTTTTACCTATTTTGATAAATCGATCAATCGTATTAAATTATTCGAATTATTTGTTATTCAAAATTTGGATATTTTAAATTATTCCAAAAATTTTTGAAGAAAACTATTATTAATGGACTGAATACCCTAACAAAAAAGCCTCTAACCAATCTTTAACATTTGCAAAGGGTGTTTTTTTAAGCCCGATAGAACTTACGGAAAAGTTATTTGTCAAACAAACTGTCATACTGCGCTCACTGGTTGACATTTATGATCAGTATACTCTGGGAAATCATCACGAGTAGATTGACGCTTGAATGATGCTACCAAATTATCCAGATTTACTTTGAAAATCAGTCATCAATTTACGCAACTTATAGGCGACTTCTTGATTTTTATGGCATGCATAATTGTCCATCTGAGCAAGCCATCCGTCGAATTGTGGATAGATTTCTTATCACATACTCTCTAAATGATGCAGTAACACCAACACGTCGAAGAAATATGCGTACTGAAGAGAATAACGCCGCTGTAAACGAAAGCGAGGAAGAAAATCCAAATTTATCGATTCGTCGTCGGTCACAGGAATTGTGGCTCTGTCCGTCCGTTAACATTTACAAATGTTAATGCCATGTATTTATCTTTAGAATTAAACAATTAATTTTTTATGTTAATTTTTACAATTTAAAGTTCTGTTGGACTTAGAACAACACCCTTTATTTAGAGGACACTGTTTACCAATTTAAAGTTACATAACCATTTTTTTTACTTTGAAATCTTTAAATAAACTCCCATATCGGAGTTTCACAAAGGTATTTACAAAAAAAAAAATATTCAATAAGGATCTTTTCTGTAATATCAGAAAAGATCCTTATTTAGAGGATCTTTTCTGATATTAACATTCTTATTTAAAACACTTGAAATTTTGGCCACATTATGACAGAAGTAATCTTAAAAACATATTAAAATAGTTCCATAGTTTACAGTAGAGGCGCTGCAATGTCATCTAGTGTATGTTGCAATTTGAGCTGAACCTTTCTTTATGTAAGATCCCCTATACAGTATACATTCATTCATTCAACGCCCAGATTTGCTTTTTGTCACAATGCTGAGTAAATGTTTAAAAAAAACTTTTAATATTGTATGTACCCTGGCCTACTAGATTCTTCTTTTGTTAGTATGGGGAAAACATCAGTTTTCTTTTTGTCCATATTGTATGTTTCTTTAACAGTTTGTTGTTTTTTGTCCCATTGAATTTTATATTCACTTATGACTGCCTAAGAGAATTAACTTCATAACCAGGCTTCACAAAATACCACCAACCAACACCACCAGCACCAACTTACAATTTTCATAACAGTCACTTGGTTTGGCTGCATGGATGCTTGTTTGTATGTAGTAGTAGTTAGTTGGTAAGTAAGCAGTTGTACTTTAACTTCACTCATGTTTTCAATTTAAAAATGTTCTTATGTAAATGTCATATGAAGTCGTTTTTTCGTCACTCACTCACTTTTTCAATACCCAGTAGACCTTTGTATGAACAAATCTTTTCATTTCCGTTTTTTCTTTTTTCATGAGACGAGGGCTTCGTTCTTCTCATTCACTGTGGAAATAAAAATATTTGCATTTGTACAAAGTTTATGATAAAAAAATAATAATACAGAATAACACAAAAATTAAATTACATTTTTGTAATTATATTAAGAAGTAATTACTTTGAAATGAAAATATTATTTAATAACTTAAGAGCATTGTACGGAATTATAAAAAGTAGTAGACATGCATGTGTTTGCTTCGAAATAACGAAACTTAAAAAAAAAAATAATAATTTACATAAAACTAAATTTTTGAAGCATTAAGGTGTGTTTATAATGATGAAGTACTCCAATCTGTAGCAAACTTAGTTTTTTTCTCTTTCATATTAATACATTTTTGTATTTTGCTATCTCTTTTTATTCCACTCCAGAGTAAAACTTGTTTCACTCTGGAGTACAGATTTCTTGCACTCTAGAGCTAACATTACTCTGTTAAGTGTTTAACATGACAAATATACCTAAAAAACACATCACTAATTTGTTCACATCTCTAATTGTCAACATATTAAAAATTATTTTTTTTAAATAAACAAAATAAAACGAATTTTTTTTAATAAACTATATAAAAGCTATTAAAAAAAATTAAATACGAAAATAAATTGCGGTGGTGGCATATACTATGCGAAAATATAATGTAAGTATTGAAGTGTCATAAATTTTTGAAGTAGGTAACTCTACTCTGTATTTTGAACAATTAACATTTCAATCTGTGCTACAGAGTAGAGTCACTCTATCATTGTAAACGCGCCTTTAAGGTGCTTTCACAATGGTAGAGTGACTCTATTCTGCAGCACAGATTGAAATGTTAACCGTTCAAAATGCAGAGTAGAGTTACTTCAAAAATGTATGACACTTTTATACTTACATTATATTTTGTCGCAGGCCATGTCTCCACCGCAATTTATTTTTGTTTTTAATTTTATTTTCCCTATTTTTAAAAAATTGTTTTTAATTTGGTTACAATTAGAGATGGTAAGAAATTAGTGATGTGCTTTTTTAGGTTTTTTTTTGCCATGTTAAATAGTTAACAGATCAATGTTAACTCTAGACTGCAAGAAATCCGTACTCTAGAGTCAAACAACTTTGACTCTGGAGTGGAATAAAAAAAGATGGCAAAATACAAAAATGTATTAGAAAGAAAGAGAAAAGAATTAAATTTTCCACAGATTGGAGTACCCCATCATTGTAAACGCACCTTTAAGGTGCTTTCACAATGGTAGAGTGACTCTACTCTGCAGCACAGATTAAAATGTTAACTGTTCGAAATGCAGAGTAAAGTTACTTCAAAACTTATTTGGCATTTAGTACTTACTTCATATTTTCGCCACTCTTTTGCCAGAATTTTTATCGTTTTTTATTTCAATATTTTTTTTATTTTAAATAATACCGAAAACACCACAAATTTTATATTTATTTATTATATTTTGTTATAATTTTTTTTAATTTGTTGACAATTAGAGATGTGAACAAATTAGAGATGTGTTTTTTTTGGTATATTTGTCATATTAAACAGTTAACATACCAATGTTAACTCCAGAGTGTAGCAAATCTGTACTCCAGAGTCAAACAAGTTTTACTCTGGAGTGGAATAACAAGAGATAGCATAATACAAAAATGTGTTAGTATGAAAGAGAAAAAACAAAATTTGCTACAGATTGGAGTACTCCGTCATTGTAAACGCACCTTTAAAATTTAATTTTAAAACGAAAAATTTGTTATTTGGATGTGTTTGAAAGCCAAACTTTTTTTTTTTATTTTATGACAAACTGTTAAAGTTGACCATATCGGGTACACACAAGCGTTATGTTTGTATAGTTTTTATAAATGAGGAACTTCTTCATTGTGTTTAGGATTTTTGCAAGCATACCTATATATGCAATAAATGCATATTTTTTTTCTAAAGAGAAGCAACACTCAGGAAAGTCTTGCTATTAACGAATGTGCTGCTTTCTTTGGAAAGGTGATAGGGAAGAGATGAAAGGTAGTGAAAAATGAAGGTTTTCAAATATAACAACATTGAGATTGCACGAGATGTTGAATTTTATAACAGTTTTTGCGTGGCATCTAGAGGTTAGCTGGCACAAATAATCTATTTTAGTAGTTTTAACTAAAATTTTACAGACTTTTTTCTATTAGTCTATGATATATTTGGAACTATTTGATTTTTAATAAAAGTTAAAAAAAAATTACAAAAAAAAGAGAAATATTTATTTCCCTAGTAAAAAAAGAAAATTTTATGATTTATGGTATTATACAAATATAATTATATCCGAAAAACGAGAACATATAATTGTATCAAATTACACTGAATACATTATTACAGTAACTGACTGTAGTTTATTTAAAAAGTTATCCGTACATTAATTTTTAAATGATTATTCAGTTAAAATAAAAACAAATATATTTTTTAACTCTTTTTGTCGCTTATTTAAAAAATAAATTACATATAAATACGGATTATCTGTTACAGTTAATATTTTTATTTGAAATGTTTTGTTAAAAAAAAAAGAATTCCTATTCGATTTCGAGGTCAGTTAAAAAAATGAAATAAACTAAATATCATTTATCTTACGGATTTAGTAGTTAATTTTTTGAAATTTAAAAAACGAAATAAATGAAAAATCATTATTTTTAAGGATTTTGTAGTTTATTTATTAACATTTAAAAATAAATGAAAAGTTCCTTTGATTTAAATGAAAAGTTCTTTTGATTTAAATGAAAAGTTCTTTTGATTTAAATGAAAAGTCAGTTGACCGGTTTTCAAGTGATTTTTCATTTATTTCAAATTACATTTTCAGTTAATTTAAACTACAAACTATTTTGAGTGTACAATTGGATCTCATTTGATGAAATAAGATATTGTTCGATACAATTTTATCCGGATTTTTCCCGAACCAGATGTATCGAGTATCATAATTAATCATATCTAACTAGATGCAATAGTACATAATACGATAAAATTACACCCAGAAAACAGATTCGTTATGATAACCGAATTTGTTGCCAATCGAATTGTGGCGGTTACAACAACTATTATCATATTTAATGTTGCATTCGGTCGGCATTATTGAATGATTCGGGTATGGCACTGTATATTTTCAGTTGTGAGTACTAACTCTACTTAAAAATATTTCGGTTTTTGCAACTAAATTTACACTATTTCCAATTAAAATATTTCATTTATTTTTTAAAATTTGTATTTATTAAAATAAAAAATATAATATAATTCAAATAAAACGAAAATAAAAATTTTTAAAAAAGCAACGGGATAAAAAGTTTTTAAGATAGACTTTAAACCTGAAGCATGTTCTCAAAAAGGGTTATCAAATTTCTAAAGAATAAATTGGAAAATAATGGGGATTTTATGAGCTAGAAAAATATTGCTGGCGTAGGTTGTGTCAAATAATTTGTGGATTTTTCTACCGACAAAAAAGATGTGTTTGTGCGGAAGGCTATCAACATTGGCGTGACATAAGCCAAACAATCAAACAAATTTGATATTTGTAACGTAAAGACTAAACGTGCTCTAATGTCAAATTTATATGGAAATGACATAAGCAATGTTGGAAGCTTGCCACATAAACACAGCTAAAGTAGCATTAAAAATGCAAAGTTATTACTGGAAAAATTTACAGATTTTAAGGACTATCTTTTCCTATTGGAAATTCAAACAGATAATATACTGCCGCAGAATCGGTCCCTTAGAGATACGGTGATATATCATTGAGATTTAATTCTCCCTCCTAAGGTAACAATAGTAATATATAAAACTCTTTTAGCAGGTCGTAAATATTTTTTAGCAGTGTATGCTTAAAATCATACAGACCTTCTACCATTTTTGTAATCGACATTCAAAGAAAATCAACCTATGTATATAAATGAATTGGTCTGTGAACTTTTTACTCTCCCTGATTATGTAAGGCGTAGGCTTAGAAATTTTTAGGCATTTTTACAGTAAAGTCGTCGTAACAAATATTTTTTGCAATATGACAAGTAAGATATTTATTTTTCTAAAATTGTGCGCCAGGAAAATTTCACTTTTTGTTAATTTTCAAAAATTCGATTTGTATGGAGGAGTTTTTACTAAATACGCCAATGCCTTACATAAACAGGGGGACTATAAATAAATGCAGCAGATTGGGGCTTCCTGTTCTTATCTACTTGGATAGGTGTTTTACTATTTACTTAAAGTATTCTGATGTTCTTATTGTTAATCCAAAAGTTCCGTTGAAATCAATGTTAAATATTTATTATTTTCAGCAACAGGATATTTTACTTCACGAATCATCATTTCACAAATTTTGTGAAATGGGGCTGCAAAAAACCATTCGTCAAAATTATTTTCACGCTATATGGAAATCTGTACTCACGGATAATATTTTTCTTCTTGAAATGTTCTGTAGATATTTATTTTTAATTTAAATTTTTTAATTTTAATTTTATAATAATACTTTTGACAACAATGGTAAACAATCCAATAATCGTTCGTAAAAATATATATATTGTTACAACCACTAAATATTGGGAACTATGATTATTTTATAGTATAATCTTCAGTTGTATCTATAGAAAGTTATACTAATCATATTTTTGATTTAAAATTTGTTTGGATACCCAAAAAATTGTTACTGAACAATTCCATTGTTTTGGGTATATTTTAAGTTGTATAAGAACCGAATATCCTTTCTGATTACATAAATAACACACATAAAATTGAAATAGATATTCAATAACTGAAATATAGAATTTCTAACCGATGGCCAACCGAAGTTTTTTCTGTGTGTATACATGATGCACAGCGCATGATGCGGGGACAGTTTTTTGATCTATAGTTTAGTGTGCAG
Organism: Leucophora obtusa; assembly: GCA_949987735.1. NCBI lineage: Eukaryota > Metazoa > Arthropoda > Insecta > Diptera > Anthomyiidae > Leucophora > Leucophora obtusa. The sequence continues at coordinate 169,478,355 of OX465297.1, read as the reverse complement.
ACATTTGCTGAGTTTGGAGACGGTCTTCAAACTCTTCATAGGTCTACTGAATACTTTGTAGACATTATTGACTGATATACCGCATAGTTTGGGCACTATTTTGGCTATGTCCCCGAACTACTTATGTGCTATACATAGATATATATTAGACCGACTCACGAAAAAATTTAAAAAATAAACCTTGGTTTGTTTTATGATGATTTGATGATTCCCAAAATATTTCAGGTCTAGCAGTGAGATCTCACGAGCTGGACCATTTTTAAAAAGGTATTTTTTTTGGTTTTTGTAAGAAATTTGCATCTTAGCTGAAGACCATCTGCATCTTACCTTTCATAATATAATCTGACAAATGTTATTCTGTAAATTTCCTAGTGGGTCCTTTTTTATGAAAAGTGAGAACATTAACCCTATATGGATCAAGTTACTCAAAATAATGATTTTTATCAAGTGGAAATTTTTTTTTTATTCATTCAAAGTGATAATTTTCCAAAAATTATGAAAGTTGTTATTCTGTAAATTTCCTAGTGGGGCGTTTTTGGCCAAAAGTATAAAAATTAACCCCATGTGGATCACGTTACATAAAATAATTATTTTTGTCCAGTTGAGATTTTTTTAATTAATTTAATGGCTTTACAATCTCGTAGTCATACTTAATATTAAGTTTCATGGATCTTTTCTGACCCCAGGACACTAAGGGGTAAAGATTTTGTAAACAAATGTAAAGATAAGTCTTACCAAATTTAAGTAATATTTTTTTGAAAACTATGTAAAATTTGATGAAAACATTAAAATTTTGTTAAATTTTTGACAAAATGAGCAATTTTTGTAAAATGTCCTGAAAAGCAGTCGTTCCAAACACAAACTCGAATTATCATTTTTCGAATATATTTTTTTTCTTTAATATCAACTTTTATGTGGTACAACTAGCAATTGACATCTCCAAATTAGGCATTTTAAAAAATCTTTAAAACTAATTAAAGATAACACGTTTTTGCATTTTGATCAAATTCGTGGGTCATTTTGGATTCCAGGCTAAAGTGATATCCGATGAAGTCAAAATTCGATGCCTGAATCTTTTTGACTATATTAAATGCATAAACAAAATAAAAATTAATTTTTTTTCGAAATTTCGAATTTTGCGAATTTTTAAAACTGGGGGTTGTAATGACAAATCTATTTTTAAGGGACACTCTAATGTATATATATCAACTTTGCGTATTTAAAGAAAATATACCTTTAACCGATTAAAGTGTAGAAAAAATTTAAGCAGTTAATATTTATAACATTCGCGGTATAAATATCAATGTCAGTAATCATGTCCTTAAATATTTTCTTTTTTTCTTACATTTCTTAACACAATTTTCCTCATTTTCACTTTGCATCAGATTTTTATACTTTGATTCATCTTTTTCTAACAGAAACCCGATACATTATATCATTCAATATAAAAGTGAATAAATAAAACCTTATGATTAATTTTGCGGCAATTTCAGCACTTTTCTTGCATGCGAACTCATTTTATTCGTAAAAATACATAAATATATATTCCGCTTCTGCTGGCTGTTTTCTCCAAACTAAAGTATTGTATGTACACTTATATGCACAAAATAATATTTCAGATTCTGGAAAAACATGCTAACTATACTTAGAGACACTGAAAATATTGTAAAATCCATGCTAAGTCGACATAGACAACACGATATTAAGAAAGGTCCCTTCTAGAAAATGCTAAGTTTACTTGGTATTCAAAGCAATTCAAAAAGTTCTAAACCAAAGTATGCTAAGTGTACTTGCTACATTTTGGAACGGACGTTTTTATAATCTTCATTTGCATGCTAAGTACATTTTTGCCTCTAACTTCTGAGTAGTTTGGCCGATCAGTACCAAATTTTGGTAGTATTTAAGTTAAGGAATTTAGAATTTAAAAATGTAATAAAATCATAAACGTGCTAAGTCCACTTAACATAGTTTGGTTTGGAGGCGTCGATATGCATTTCTGATCTAGAGATTGTGCTCTTTGCATTTATATCAATATCTAATATATAAAGTCATTGACCATTGGTGATCATCGTCTTAGAATTTAACCCTCCGATGAGTGACAGTTCTGAACTTCACGGCCGTGTGAAAAGCTCCCTACGGACCTTTTTTGTAAATCATGTTTTTTTCATATAAAAATTTTTTTTTTAATTTTTTTTTTGTTTTTATTGTTTATAACTAAATTCTACATACAAAAATAATTTTTTCAATTTTTTTAATTTTTTTTTTGCTTGAATTTTCTTAAAACTATTATAAAAAAGTTTAAAAATTATTGTTGTTGAGCGTGTACTTCTTGTCCCCCGCCCTGTGCGCAAGTGTTGCAGCAATGTAAAAGTGTGCTATGTTCTCCGCAAACAGCGTTGCCGCAGCCGAAGCAGTATGCCCGCGTTTTCCGCTGCCGCCCGTACGCAGAACGGCAAAGGCGACATGACGGTCTACTTGACCTAGCCGCAAACGACGGTGCATTGCCTTCCATCGGTATTGGTAATACCTGAAATGAAAAGAAAAATAAAAAACAAATAATTATATATTCTATTCTTGAATTTGAAGATGTTTTTCTTACCCTGACATCGAATGCTTCCATCGCATTGCGTATCCTTGGATATGAGGTTATATGGTTGTTCAGGCACGTTCTTCGATATTTGGTGTGGCCAATTGTTTCGTTAGCAGTAACAAGAACGACCGCCGTCTGTCACTCCTTCATTTCGTTGTAAATCGTAAAAGCAGCCAATGCAGCGACGTCCAGCATATTATAAAACATGGCCAACGGCCATCGTTGTGTTGCTCTTTTGCAGCTGTAAGTGCCTAGCATTTGATCCATGGTATCAACGCCGCATTTGTTGGCATTGTAATCTAATATGGCATAGGGCTTCCGCTTTTCGGTTTGCTCGTCAACGAGGCAGGTGTAGTGCATTGTGGAGAGCACGTTCACCACTTTACTTTTTTTCGGCACGTATGAGCATAACGCTATATCCCCTTCGTTGAACACAAATAATGTACTATTGATGGTGCGCTTCGGGTTCTTCTTGAACTCCTGTGGAATGAATGTTTTGTTGTAGCACACTGTACCAACATATGCGTCTTCCTCCTCAACAAAATACGCGCCAAGTCAAGAGTGGTAAAGAAATTATCCGCGTATATATTACGGCCAGCATCTAAATATTTTTTCACAAGATCCAGCACTACGTTCTGCCCTTGGTTTATCTCCCGTTGTTGGTTTGGCAGTTTTCCAGAATATATCATTCCCTTCACAGGATAATAACTCTGTGAGTCGCATAACCACCATACTTTCAAACCATACTTAGCTGGCTTTGACGGAATATATTGTGTGAAGCGGGTGCGGCCTCTGTAAGGGAACAACTGATCATCAACTGTTAGTGCTTCATGAGGAGTGTAAGCTGCTGCCAAGTTATGTTGCAACATTTGCCAAATATCGTCAATAGCCGCAGTTTTGCTGTTGATGAGTCGCTGTTGTCGAGTATTTCCATTGTCGAATCGAATAAATTGCTTTATACACATGAAGCGATCGTACGACAACGCAGCTTTGTATATTGGGCAACGCGTCGCGCCCCATAATTCCATAGCTGGTTCATGGTTTGATCTTGTGAGTCCAGCATACAAAAGAATAGCTACAAAGGCGTCAAACTCTTTCACTGTCACTGGCTTCCACTCCTTTTTCTTCGAGGGATTCGCCAAATTCCATGCAGCTGTAACCTCCCTGCCTTTACGATTTGTTTCACGTAGCACTAACTGTATTATTTCCTCTGTCATGATTGAACGCATTATTGTATAGGGGTCGTGTATATTTCCTGTTGGTCCTGGTTTCTTTCTTGTGAAGTCGACCACGTTATGATTACGAGTGCGTGATGTTGGTGGTGCTTTTTTATTCCATTGGGTGCCATCTTTACCAATATAGTAACTTTCATTCGTTTCCTGTCCATCATTTTCTTCCTCTTCATCATCGTCGTCATCAGTATCTTCATTTAGCTCGACGTATCCTTCAGTTTCGGCATCTGACTCTTCAGCAGGTTGGTATGTGCGATCTTCATCATCCTCAACTTCATAATTATCAATTGCAGCAATATCAATTTCTTCATCCATGTCTTCGTCCATAAAATCAGCAAATCTACTATCAGCTGCACGCCTTTCATTCGCAGTCATTTGCTGGTAACGTGTACTACGGCGTACAACAATTTCAGCAACGTCCAAATTACTTGCATCTGCCATATTTATATTTTTGTTTCTATCACACACGATTTTACTGTTCGCTGTCTAAACTTTGACTGATTTGGTTTACGAAACTACAACTTCTTTTATACTCTTTCGTACGTCTACCTAAACTCAAAGACATTAGGGATGATGATAAAAACAAAAAATTCTAAGAAAAAATTCTAAGAACAAAAATACTAAGAACAAAAAATACTAAGAACAAATTACTAAGAACAAAAAATTCTAAGAACTGGTTTATTGCTAGTAGTATAAAATTAGAATATTGTGCCTTTCCTTGAAATCAATAAAGTTCATGTCTTCGAATTTTTCTTAGAATTTTTTGTTTTTATCATCATCCCTAATGTCTTTGAGTTTCTTTGTGTTCAGAACAAGTAAATTATGTGTTGAAACAATAAAAAAATTATAATGATGCCCAAAAATATGCATTTATTAGTGAAATTCAGTACGAGGTCCATACAGACCTATTCACACGTCCGCGTACTATTCTCACTAAAACCTCAATAACTCCTAAACTAATGATCCGATCGGCTTGATTTTTTTTTGCAAAAGATGCGCAACAAAATACTCTTGGAATACAGAGTAACTTTGGGGGGGGGGGTTGTAGTGGCCAAGTAGGAGTAATTTCAGTTTGAAAAGGCAAAAAGGTCCCTAGGGACCTTCTCACTCATCGGAGGGTTAATAGAGATCGCGAATATATATACCTTACTGGGTCTTATATTAAGATTTTGATATGTTATAAAAGAATTGCAAACTGATATAAACCATCTCATATGTATATGTGAACTAATCCATAAAAAAACAATACAAAACGGCATTTTCGAATTCAGTGGGTTACGTTACATAATAAATCATACACGCAGAAAATGGTAATTATTATTTTAATTTTTTAGAGAACACTTCTGTGAAAAAGTAAAATATTTGATTGTTGTCCTCATTTAGTTTGTTTAAAAATATATTCTTTTCTGCTGCGTCCTTATTTTTGTTTATTAACCAAACCTAAATGCAAAAATGTTGCTTATGCAACTGTTAATACGTCCCTTAAGAGGGAGGAAAACCACATCGCTTGAGTGTTTTACTCCTTTTTAATTTAACTAGAACTTATTCTTTGTTAACCTTATTACCTTTTTTTGTAATTGGTTTAAGTAGAGCTCTTTGTGTCTAACACCATAAGAACTAAAAATGACGTGTAAGTTGCATAGTCAACACACCGTAGAACAACACACTACAGAACACCACAGAAAAAGCGAAGAAAAAAATTAACGGAAAACCAAACGCACAACTTAACTTTTCATTTGGCCCAGAACAAACACCATTTACCCAGCACTAACTATTATTTTTACTACTTTTGCAAAAGATGTAAAAGTATTAATTAATAAGTAAGCTGTTTATTAAAAAGTTAGATTTTCACCCCTCTGTTTGCAAAAGAACTTGTTAACTCTGCACAGGTAGAAAATTATATAAGGGACAGAACTAGCAAAGCACCGAAATGGGTGGTATGTATACGTGCTAACAGTGCCTTCCCAACACCCAAATAATAAGACCATTCTACGATGGTGCCAGTTTAGGGAAAACATCCAGAAACATAAAAATAAAGTGCTTTCCCAACGCACAAATATAAAATTAAAGTGCTTCTCGAGGCCTTCAGTGCTTTGCAAAGCATAGTCTCCGTTCCATTCAATGCTTTGCAAGCATTGACTACGTTCCAATCAATGCTTTGCAAATCATTGATATAGAATATACACAAAATTATGTGTTTTCCCAAGTAAGCCACCAAATTATGAGCCCTTATAACCCAATAATTTTAAATGATTCAAAAAATATATGATTACTGGAGCTATCATATTTTGGAGGCAAAAATTATTTAAATATTCACTAGACCATGCCTCAAAAAAAAGCTCACCGTACACCGTCCAATCTAAATTATTTTTGCAGGGAGGTTTCAAAAAAAAAAAACGTAGGGGTCGCCATTTTACATTTTTCGTTATATCTTTGGCATTTACAGTCGGATCTTAAAGTATGATGCATCGATGTTTTTCTTTCGAGGGGACCAATGTTTTGCTCTAAGGACCATTGAGCTCAAGTATCCCGTTCTAGTATTTACCCACCAGATCTCAGTTGGTACACCCTAATGTACCACCCTAATGTCAGAAAATTAAAGCTGGCAAAAAATCATTCAACTTTTGCTACGGAAGTTTTTCGATAAACCCAGCAGAATTTTTTTTTATTTTTTTGTTGCCGAACGTAGTGGTCGCCTTTTTAAATATTTTTTTGTTGGGTTTTTCCTTTATAGCAAAACACTGGTCTTCTCGAGGCAAAAAAATAGATATATCAAACTTTAAAATCCGAAGCTATAACGAAAAATTAAAAAAGGCGACCCATACGTTCGGCAAAAAAAATTTTTTTTTGGAATTGCCTTGCAAAAATATTTTATATTTGAAGGTGTACCGCGCACTTTTTTTTTGTCTGTATGGTAGTACGGTCTAATATGCACTCTTTTTTGAAAAAGAATAATATTTTTGGAAATCAAGTGCTGGGAAATCAGCCTTTTCAGGCCTTGTCAAAGCATCTAAATTTAGTGTTTTGCTAGTGCTTTTCTTTGTTAAGACCACGGTGTACTTGTACTTTGAAGTACCTGCCAATTTTGCTTACAAAAATTTAAAAATATAGACCCTCTTTATACTTTTTGTCGATAACGACTTTTTTGAGATTTGGATCAACCGAATAATAACCCAAATAAGTTTAAGATATTGCGAATCAAAAGTAATTTAGTAGGTTTGAGGTTAAGAAGAGGAATAAAATTTTCTTCAAAAGTTATAAACACATTAAATTTGCATATCAGACTAGATTCAGTTTTCTATGGACAGGCTTCATCAGTGATTTTCCATTAAATTGTATTATTGTTTACATTTTTATTGTCAGATTGTCTCTACATGAATACTTTCAGAAGGGATCAAATAGACATATACAATCATTCTACTTTAGATTTTTTTGTTTATCTTCTTATCTCGTCCGTGTCACCTTTTCGCAAATGTAATTTATATGACATAATTAAAACCTTAAATTTGTTTTGCAAATTAAATAAGTTAAAAAAGTTGTCGTTTAAAGTTTTTCAGAATAAACTGCAAAATTCGACCCTAAAAAAAGTTTGACAGTTACTACAAGACTGTTCTTTGTGTGACAATCAGTAGTTGTTACTGTTACTAATTAATATTGTGTTTCTATGGAAAAAAAACGAAATAACAGTTACTATGCGACAGTTGTTTGTGTAGTAATCAATAGTTTTTATTGTTACCTGTAATTACAGTTGTGTTTATATGGAAAATACAAAACAACTGTTATGACAGTTATTTAGGAAAATAACTAACGAAAAGTACTGTAATTTCGTAACAATTGTTTAAAACAGCTGTTTTTAATATCATAATAAACAACTACCAAAACAATATTTTTAAAGTTAACAGTTGTTTTTGTTAGTTATTTAAAAAATATAAAATTCCATTGAATTTTAAAAATTCTTTCTACAGTTGATTTATAGGAAGAAAAAAACATTTTTATTAAAAATTTAACAGACACAAGGGAATCACCAGACTGCCGCAGTTTCGTCTAACCCAAAGACTTATCAGTGGTTAGTTTATGTGTCAACTGATCAAAGTATTTTTAATTGTTAATTTGTCTCTATATGAAAAACTTTTTATTTATTGCCATGACCGGGGATTGAACCGGCAGCCCTCTGCACAGGCTACGACTCTTAACAACATACACCACGGTCGGCACACCGCTGAGTGTGGCTAATTGAAATTTTTTCAATCACAGCCTATACAGTGTATGTTTTGTAATCAGAAGATCCAGAATTAACTAATACTTGAGCAATTTATTCTTCAATTAGAATGTTTCCTCTCTTAATCCTATGGTTTTTTCTCCTTTTTTTCACAAGTAATTATCACAAATTCTTGTTTAGTTTATATTTGTTACTATCGATATATTTCTAGTTTACAAATAAAAATCAGAAACTTGTATTTTATCTCCAATGCATAAAAGTATATTAACTTTAGTTGTTTTTTTTATTAAAATATACTGTTATAATACGAAAAGGATTAACTGTAAAAAACAGTAGTTTCTACACATTTTGTTAGTGGTTTTAAAAATTTTAGGTGAATTTTGTCACTTAATTGTACGGCATTTTTAGTTACTTTTAATGCATTTGAGTTATTTTTGAACAGTTTAAAATAACTAATTTTTAGTTATTTCGCATTTTTCACTGCACATACTTTTGTTTTAACTGACATTTTCAGTAGATTCTACCGACAAACTTTTTTGAGTGCATGATTACATAGAACTAAATCGGTGACTGAACTGTTCGTCCACGAACATTTATAAAAAATCAATATACTGCCATCTAAGTCGTACCACCTCCACTATCTCCCATTCGAGTATTTTGGAAACTTGAGTGATCCCACTCTTTAAAATTTCTGCACTTTCCACAACCACACACAAAGTGCATTCGCTGACTACAAAACTAGCATATGACTTAAGGCAAAGTCTGTGTTTAACGGCACTGTGGCAGCAGTCATATAGTTTGCAAACCCAAAAAAAAAAAAAAGTTGGAAGAAAAAAAAAAAGAAACAAAGAGCTGATTTAGTTCAACATAAATCTGCCACAAGAAAAAAAATTGTAGAAAATAAGGTCTATATGAAAAGAGAAAATTATACAAGATTTAAAGAATGCAAAAATGCCTCAAGTAAAGCCAACTAAACCTGTCTGAAAAAAAGAAGTTTTTTCTTCTTATTTTCTTTAAATAAGCTTGTTTTATTTCTTTTATACTACCCTTTTTTCCTAAAGTTAAGTATAAATTCAACCTTTTTGAAATGGATTTTCCAAGATATATTTCAGTTCTAAATATATTTATGTGTGTATATAAAATCCTTTAAGGAATAAAATACCCAAAAAAATGTTTTTTTGTGGTTTCGAAAAGTTTTTAATTTATTTTTTTAATTTATGTTTCCTTTTTTTTATTATATATTTAAGGGTGTCCCGTAAATACACATATTAAACTGCTGACTATGGCAAAGCAAAAGTAAGATCAGTATACTCCACTTTACTGAATTTTTGTTTAACCTCCCAGTGCACAGTGTTCCGGAGTTAATTTTGACATCGATGTTATTGTACTCCAAATGTTTGTTTAGAAAATGTTACTGCGCTATCTCAGGACTATTCGTTCCTAGAAAAAAACAAACTTAGGACTTCTAGATGGATAACTTATGTATTTAGTGATACAAAAATACAGAAGTTGAATTGCTGCTATAAACAAACTACTTTATGCGTCATGTCCTTTCAAATTCATTGGGTATTTTTAGGGTATTCAGTCAATCGATTTTTTTATTTTAATCGATTAATAGACAAAATAATTATTTAGGTTTTTTTTCCTAGCCGGTTAGTCGAAAGAAAGTTTAAAATTTATCGATTAATAGAACAAAGTGTTGTACTAAATTTTATAACTTATTCATAAAACAATATTTTATATGAAATAACATAGTTTTTTTTCTAAAAAAGTGACAAATAAATGCAGTAACTCTTTAAAAATGCAAAAGTATAATAATATATTGACATCATGTTCACATAAATCGGAGTAAACCACATTGCAATTTTTTTTTGGAAAAACTTTTTTGTTTGGAATATTTTTAAAATGTTATTTTTCATATGGTGGAGAAAGATGTTTATCTGAAAATTTTTTCTATTTATGAAATCTCCTTGTTAAATTCTACAGGTTTTTGTATAGATAGAATTCGTACTAGGTATCTGGTTCAAATAAACTAGTGTATAAATGGTTCCGAACTATTTATTAAATTTAGAGGTCAGTATTGTCCTTTTTATGCAAGGTATGCACATTAGAGTGGGTCGATTTGTATAGGTGCAAATGATTTTACGAAGAATTCTAAACAACTTTGTCCATAGTTCTAAAAAGGAATTTAAGCTTGCGGAAATTCCAAAATATATTATAAGTAGTACCTAACTGCAATGTTTGTGTTAAATTTGCGTTAACGGGTAAGTATTGTGAGCCAGGATAATAATCCTGAACTTTATAGATAGAAATATTCATCGGCTTTCCTTATTAAAAGAAACAAAAACTCTAAATATTTTCATTTTTGACTAAACTGCTAAGCAGATGACATAAAAAATCAGCTTAAAAATGCATGAAACACCCCAGTTGGAAATTTCGTGAAGACGTATTCATTACGTCTTAGGACAAGATATAAGGATAAGTCACCAGAAGGTCATTGTGATGAATAAATGATGACATATCTTTAGAAATTAATCACTGACATTTCCAGCATGGGTCAGTAAGTTGTCATCACTACCTCAACTTTTAAAAACCGCTACAAAAATTTGCGTTTTTTGTCCTTCACACTTCCACAATACTCATTCTTTCTGTCTTTCTTTTCCTTGTAGTTAATTAACTTTTATAAAAAATTTCAAACTTTTTCATTTGGTATCAAACTCACCAAGCCTCGAATTAACCTTCTGTTTGTTAGTTCACCGGCTTACTCGTTCACGAAAACCATAATAATACAAATATTTTTAAAAAGTTTCCCATATTCCATTTTTCAAACTCAAATCTTAAATATTATTTGAACTTTTCTGTAATCAAATTTAAATTATTTTAATTTTCTTTGAATGTTCCTTTAAAATTTGAATTTTTATTTAAATTGAAATTAATGTCTAGATGCTCAGACATTGATATATTTTTAGTTTGGGGTTCGCGGTTCAGATCGCTGTCACGACAAAAATATTTGTTTTATTATTTTTTATAGATTTATTAAGACTCGATACTGACAAATAGGCAGTTAGTCAGCGAGTATCAAAAAAAAAATTATTGTGATGATGACAAATATCGAGTTAGTCAGCACGAGTTAAAAATAAATGCCTGTGATGATGACAAATAGGCAGTTTGTCAACGTTGTTTAAGAAAAAGCAAAAGAGCGCAGACATTTCTCCAAGACCTCTATGGTAAATGTCTGCGCCTGCGGCTTGTTACTTAAAGGGCGCTAATGACATTGTCTTTAAGAAACATTTTCCAGCTCGGAATGTACAACAAAATCAAATTTTTTCCCAAAATAACAAAGTTCTGACAACTCATCTTGGCAGAGGGGACCAAAAAGTAAATATACCAGTATCGGCGTTTTAAAAGTTAACATCTGGCCTTAGGTTTTTTAGGTGTTAAAGTTTCTCTCCTTTTGTAAATGTTTACTGTGAATCGGCATAAGAAACTATGTGAGTCTTCCATTTTAGTTATGGGATGTGTTCAGCGAACTTATGTAAAACAATACGCGAAACATTTTTGTGGAACATTTTAACCCCCTAGCTTTTCAATTAAAGGTACTTTATTGGACTCTTTAAAAAAGTTACAAAAAACCCGTAAGTTTAAGGGTTAGAGTGTTAAAATATTCCGCAAAAGTATTTATTATGAAATTGTATTATAAAACTTTCAAGACTTCATTGCCAGAAATTAATTAAAACTTAAAATATGTTTAAAGGTTAATTTCGTACTTATTCAGAATTGGCGCTCAAATGTCCCACAAACCTGGATTTTGGGGGGCTTAGTTTGTATAAAGAAAATCTTTTGCATAAATTACACTCAAAACTTGACTTCATCGCATGTTGCAGGTCGCAAGTATGAAGATATTTTAATAAAATTTGCTGTATCGGTAAATGAAACTGATGAAAGTTTTAACATAGTTGTGAAGATTTTGTTTTGAATGTTTTTAGTTTAATTTTATATCATAAATTAATATTACTTTCTGTTTAAATTATTTTAAAATTAAAGAAAGATAATACAATTTTCACAAGTAAATTACAAAGAATAACAAAGTTGAAAGAATTCGATAAGGCCACCAAGACAGAGTACGTATTTTCGGCTTTCGCTACAAAGACATCATTAGTGTTATTTGCCTTGATGGGTTAAACTTTGATAATCGTCTACTTATGTGAAAGTTGAAAGCAAATCGAATATGTTAACAACTCAACTTAGACTAACATCAAAAAAGTCTAACAATGCTATTTTTAGATTTTGTTTTCTTTTAATCTAAGGGCTTTAGTGTGTGGTAATTATGTATCGAATATTTAGATTTTTAGCGTTTAGCCGCAATCAAAATCGTTTGATATTATAGGGGATGCAATTGACTGACTTGATTAATTAAATATTTGTTTTGTTTTTGTATTAATTTTTTGTCTCCAGTATTCATTATACACTCTTATCTTAGTTGTAGTTGAAAATAAATCATTTTTGGATCCATTCTTTCACACAATCTTTCATATTTAACAGTGCATTTAAAAACATACCTATGGCATATTGATGGGCATAGTTTGCCAACTCATTATTGATAGTTATATTGTATAGGCATGCCAAACTACTCACGCAAAGAAAACATATGGTTGGGATGACCACATTCGAAGAGCATCATATATTTTTGGGTTTATGATTGCGACAATCATATTACGAAATACCTTTCTCGATCATAATATGATCCCTTATTTACTACATTATGATTTCAAACTGATCCCAATGTTATCATATTATAGTTCTGTATGTCATACTATGATCCCTATATTTTTTCCCAGAATTCTCTTGAAGGTGAGTAAAAAAGCGGTGCACGATTTGTTTTATTCAAAATAGTACATTTATTTATTTAATGACTAATTTACAAACTTAAACAATTTAAATTAATTTTAGTTATCACTTATATTTAACTAAAAATAAATTATGGAAACATCTTATAACAGCGCGTAGAAAAATATTGTTAAATATACAATGCATCCGAAATGATCATAACATATTCTCAGTGATCATGTTATGTTCCTAATGAAAATAATATATTCCTCATGATCATATTATAGTAATAAAAGAACATTTTGCGATCATTTGGGATCATATTATGATCATTAGGAATATAATATGATCAGTACGAAAATATTATGATAATTTCGTTGTGCACTTACATTTTTTTTTTTAAATTTTGCTATTTTGTTATTAAAGACGCTCTGAAACAATCTTTTTGCTACGTGAGTACAAAACATTAAAAAAAAAATTTCTTTTTTCACTTAATTTATAGCACTAAACACTTTTTATATATAATTAATAAATAATATTATTTGAGGATTGCTTGACAATCTATATCTCTCTAGACTTCTTGGGTACAGCGAGTTCTTTCTTCCAAAAATAATGTCGCTATTAAAATTAATACCAATAAGATATTTTTCTATTTTTTAAGTATATTTTTATATATTATTTATTTTAGTGCTTCATACAACTTCTTTTCACAAAATCTTAAACAAGACTGACGCCAACTAATAGATGACGCTTTTAAAAAAATATACTGATCATCTCATGGTTGTCGAAACTATACCAATGATTGTGAATATGTTCTCTCTCAACTCAGATAATAATATGATTGCAATTCGAAGAGAGGTATGATTGTCCAGATAATATATGATTGTGGGCGAGAGAAATAATATGATAACCGAAAAAAGAGAGATTTTAACTATAAAATGATTATATGCGACCATATCATTTGTAAAGTATGATTAATACATTAATAATTTGACTGCAACAACCATGTATGGCAGTACTGACCATAGTTTGGTAGCTGTGATCATATTACAACTATATCTTTTCTCTGCGTGCTTCAGCTTTATTTGGTATTATTATCTCAAGTTGCCATTAGTAGCTTTAATTAGCCATATAAGGCCCTAAGGGCTCGGTTATGTAAATGAAGATTTAATAAAATAAAATAAAAAAAATCGTTAGTTATGATCGGTCAACTTACGACCCTCACTATGTAATATATTGTAGCAAATTTCCTGTAGGTAACTGTGTCTCCTCTTTATAATATGTACATTGAACATTGAAAACTAATGTTTGTTTGTGGTCAAATTCAATTAAGAATAAGTTCATGTAATATCCTTGAAATGTATAAAAAAATGTTGTTAGTTTTTTTCTTTTGTTGTTGCTTAAGTTGGTTTCCACTCTCCAACTTCGAAATAACAACTAGCTAAACCAAAGTAACTACTTTATAGTTTGACCGGACTAGTTTTCTAACATCTGCAATAGTTTTACAAATAATGCATTATAAAAAATACTCTTGCAATTTCTTCTCCGTTTCTTATTACTTGTACTTAACTTGGATTTTTTCCTTTGGTATCATCCTTCTTTTGAAAAATACTTAAAAAAATGTAATGTGTACTTTTAAATTTTTTTTATTTTTATTATATTCTGTCGGATAAAATATACCTTCAATATGTTGGTATATTTAGTTTATAATTGCATTCAGAACATGGATGTTTTATAAAAAAACCAAGAGGAAATATGTAAAATGGGAATTTAATGTAAATTTGGTAATAAGTCTGTCAAAATTCTAAACTTAAAAGGTCTGCTTTTTACAAATGATCAAATAGTGGGTTGATTCTACGTATACAAGTTATTTTTCAGGGCACACAAAGTTCTTTGCTAACTAATGTAATTCCAAGTTTCGTTTACAATTCCTGTAATACATTTTTTGCTATGTTGTTCCTTTTGCTCATTGTCCGTTTTTTTCCTGAAGTTTTGCCTCTATGTATGGACCAGTTTATGTTCACATTTGTATAAGAAGTTGTTTGAATTTTCTATGTAAGCATACAAAACACACATGTGTCATTGGTTTGGAAGAATAAGAAAAACATTACAAGTTTGTTTTTTTACTTTCATTGAAAATCATGTATTTTTTTGTTATTTTTCTATGGACTTGACTTTATTATTATTTTTTTTTCTTTTGTAACAATTTATTTGCTGTTTCATTTCTTATTACTACTATTAGTACTGTATATTTTCTTACGTTTAATATACACATTGGAAAAAAGAAAAAACACCAATAAAGAAATTAAAGTAAAACTGTCTGAAAAAAAGAAAAACTAGATCCAAACTTTAAAGTTATATTGAATTTATATTTATAAGATTTAAGTTTAGTAAACTTTCTAAAAAACCTAAGGTTTGTGTGTTAATAAATTTGCCAAGGTTTTAATAAATATTAATTTCGGTTTGATAAATAAATTAGTAAATGCTAATATGCACTCAATTGCTGACTTGCAAATTTTAACTTCATTTGTAATTGACGCCCCTAGTAAAATAAAATTATGTGACGCAGAAATCTCTTTGCAGTAAAATGAGAGTTTACTTGAGCTAACCTAAAAACCACAGATGTCCTATGACACTACCCCAACAGACAAAGCCGTTTTGTTTGGGATTAAATTAGGTTAGGATTATGACTGCTGCTGATAATTAAATCCTTCCCCAATACAATCACTCTAGTTTTCCTATTTAGACGCCTTTGTAAACGCTCCGTCCGTATATCGAAAATATTCTGGGAAAAATAAAAGCCAAAAATTTTGACGTGCCTATTCCTACGAAAAGTTTGTGACTTTTAGTTTTGATTGTATTCCCCTTGTATTTGTGTTTGAAAAGTCACAATGAATTATAATAAAATATTACAATTTTTGTTTGAAAACTTCAAAAACATTTAGACCTGTGAAGGAATTCACAGTTTAAGTGCTAACGTTAGCACGTGGTAAAATAGCATGATATTTGAAGTTTAACCCACAGAAAGTTGCCAAAATTTACGTTAAATGCTAATTTACTACTTAAAATAGCATGCACTGTGAATACCCTCAATTATAAAACTGACAAATAAAATTTTAACTTTTTAAATTTTATTGTTGTTTTCTATGAAAAGTTGTGACTTTTAGTTTTAAAAATAGTCTCACGAAGGTCACAATGTATCACAAGTATTAAGTGGCACCTAAATCTTATGGTATTCACAAAGGAAATGGGAGCTGTTTTCATTAGATTATTGCACCACCTCCATGTATCATTCGACCTTAATCTAATTCTGAGCCTTAGCTGCTTTCTATACATATACAAAAAAGTTTTATTTTATGTAGCCATTTTTCGCCTATCAACCCCATTGGAATTTGTCCATCTGTTCATCCAGGTTCTTTTTGTGTCAATTTTTACCCCATGGAGTGCGAGGAAACTTCTAAAACGGTTGATTATAATTGAAGGTTGGCACCCGCCTTATTATGCTACTCAGTGAGAACTATTAGCTCCCTGTGGCAGCGATTGACTACCATGGATCTGATATAAGCCGATATGATTCGTCAGTATCAAATTTCATGCAGTGGAATCAAGCAGGGCTTAAGACTAGGAGATGCAATATATTGTCACATACGAATATGAAGGAAAAACAAAAATGTTAATAAAGTGTTTATTTTTTATTTTCAACCCTACTAAAAAAAATTATATGACTTTTGATATTATATATAATTATATCCGAAAAATGAGAACATCTAATTGTATCAAATTAGATCGTATTATTATAATATAAGAACTAATTTGACATAATTAGATCTAATTTAATGGAATAAGATATTGTTTGATACAATTTTATCCGGATTTTGTCCTCATCCAATATAATATAATCATATCCAACTGGATATAATAGTATATAATTCGATACAAGTATACATAATTATATCAGGCATATGTATAGGTCTATATATAATTGGATATGTATATAGGTCTATATATAATGTGATATTGTAATATGTTGCACTATATATTGTGCAATATATAACAAGATTTAGTTATATATTTAGGATATAATTTCGTAATCGTAAAATTTTATATAATTATATCTTGGTATACATGTTCCAATATATTATTATACAAAATTTTATATGATAATATACGACTATATCAAAACTTTTTTACTTGGGAATATTTTTTATTACCTTTTTTCTTAATTCTAATATTTTAAAAAAATTTTTAATATAATTTTTTGTTTCTGCCTATTTTTTCCACTTTTTCTTAATTTTTCGATTGACTGTCGGACAACACCATATTGTTCTGTCCGATGTCCCGTCTGATATGCGGTATGGTCTGATAGCAATTTCATCTCCTAGTCTTATAGGCTACTTGGTTGAAATCACTACCTGTGCCAGTCGATGATTTCGAGACGTCCGTGTAGAAGATATTCCACTGAAAGAACTTGAATTGGCTCATTTCTCAATCCTCAATAGATGGCAGGGTACCTTTGGCTTCCCCCTATTAGATTGTATAGAATCAAGTAGTCTGTTTCAGTATCATTAACTAAGTTACCCAGAAGGTCCGTATGATGTACACAACTGTTCTTAAGGTAGGTTTTTTATTTTCCCGGTCTCGAGAACATGAAGATGAAGTGGTGTAATGCTAAGGGTTACCTCCACCGCAGAGGTGGATATTTTCCACATTAGTCGTGGTTATCTTATTTAAGGCGTTCTATTTACCCTTGTCAATTTGCCAGTACAAATACAACCATAAGCTGCTATAGGCCTAATAGGCCGCGGTGTTCAGCCAATGATACGAGTAGAGCTTTGGTTTTATAGCCAATTTTCGCTTATTTTTTGTTGTATGAGTGGCTCGCGAAAGCAAATGAAAACATTTTTTTACATACCCGAGTAAAACGGGTTATACATTATTTTATATTATTTAATACAATTATGTCTCGTTATATATTGCTTAGTATGGCAGTATATATAATAAGACGTAATTTTCGTCTTTAGAAAAAATTTTATATGACCCAATATCTAAATATATCTTTTTACATAAGTTGTCATATTTAATCAGATCTCGACCATGGAATTTAAATTGTAAGACCAAATATAGCCCAGTTTCATGTTCAATTTAAATTTCATTTAAGATTTTATCGAAATCAATTACAATCCATTTGTAATTGAAAAATATTATTTTACAAAAACAAATTTTGATATAAAGTTCAAGGGATTTGAAAAATAATAACATGAAATTGAAAAACCGGTATTGAATAGAATCTGAGTGATATTATCTGACAGATGACCCATACATTATCGACGTTGAAAATATGTTAAAAGAGTTAATACTTAACATACGCAGTCAGACTATGTATAGGATTTCGTACCAGATATGTATAGCAACAAAACAAGCCTCTTGATTTGAAAAAGAAACATTTATTTTCCCTATATAATCTATGGTATATTCTTGTTTTAAATTAACTCTTAATATCTTAGTAAATTCAAATTGAAATTCATTTTCATTTAAAATGTCATAAATTTACATCGAAACAACAGATTATTTTATTTTGAAATTGAATATTGGGCCATATTAATAAAAGTTAGCCAATTCTTCGGAGTAATTATTTTGGTTTAGGAATAACGTAGCACCAAATTTTTTAATAGGCTTGAAGGATATCATGAAATACAAATGAAAATTAAAACAAAAAATTTTTAAACAATTATTTCAAGACATTTAATTTTATTAAAAACTCAAGTCAAATTTGTTATCACAATTTTAAAATGAGTAGCCCAAAAATTAAAGCTTCATTTGAACTTTTCTCACTTTCAAAATAAGAATCTCACCTTCAGTGAAAAATCCAGTAATGTTTTATGGAAAATTATTTGAAATTTCATTTTATTTAGAATATTTTTATTTTATGGATTATTCTTTTACTATACTATAGCTGTGTTTTAGACTTAACTATATCCGTTAACTCATAAAAACCCTCAAAGTGCATAAAAACGCTTTTAAGACAAAAACTAACACATTACTTTTCGTATGCACGTTAACTTTCAACACGGATAATTATCAACGTTGAAAACTCAACGTTTATACATTTTCACATCTAACGTAACTTATTCGCGTTACTTCCTAGGAACTTTTGCTGACGTAGGTTCGATTATTCGGGGTGTTCTGAAAAACGAAACCACATAAAATTATTCGGTTTCACATAAAATGATATGTTGTTGTTGTACAAAAACGAATAATTTTATGTGGTTTCGTTTTTCAGAACACTCCCGTATAACGGAAAATTTATAAACATAACCTGTTTAAAAAATTTTTATACTACAATCGGTTTAACGTAGATTTGCTTTGAAGATTTAACGTTGATAGGCATGAGATAAAATTCAGCTTATAGCTCCTATAAGTACTCATTAATAAGTAGATACTTATTATGTATTCAGTTTCACATAAAGACTCTAAAAGTTACTAGATTTGCTTAGTTTACACGATACACGGTACACGAAACCTTACGTGAATCCCCCATTGTTTTTCAGTGCAATATTTAATAAAAACAAAAATTCCAAAATTTTGATCAAATTGGACCTAATTGCATCAAATTTTAACTATTAAGATATTATTTAATACAATAATGTCTGGTCAAAATTCGGATTAAATTGTATATAATTTAAAGTAATTAAATCCAATTTGATCCACGTAGATACAATTGTATTCACCATTTTTCGGATTAAATTGTATCTGATTAGTTATTGTATTTCATCAAATTAGATATGTCACCATATCATCTTTTTTAATCGGGTAGAAAAGATTTCATGGCAACATGTTAACTAACAATTGATGGTGAGTTAACGAACTTTGTTGAAGCTGTTTATTTTATAGCCCTATTATATTATTTTACTTCGGTGGGGTTAAGTGCTAGGGTAGGTGTTGTGATATCCACAAGGTGGCGCAAAAGTAATCAATTCTGTTTGGACATTTGTGAAGTAAACAGATACAAAATATCTATCAACAGGACATGAATCCTCCAGAACGCGGAATAATTGGTGACGACCAGGTAGACAACTTTTCATTGAAAATCATCATGACCGACAAGGCCAATTTCCATTTCTATGTACAAGTGAATAAGCAGAATTATCAATTCTGGGGCACCGAAAATCTGATTATAAAACAACCCAGCAATATTTTTTTGAACTGGTTGCCTTTGAATCTGTTCTAGAACAGTTGTTTTTACCACCGGTTTCGTGGAACAGGTTCCAGAACTGATTCCTGGAAGTCAAAATGAAAGGCTTCACTGTTGCAGAACCGGTTCTATAACTGGTTCTAGAACCGTTTCCAAAGCAACCTGTTCTAGTTTGGAGGAACAGAACCTGTTGCTTTTGGGACAAACTCAAACAAAAATCACCGATGATAGAACATAAATTAGAACAGGTTGCATGCAATTACAAGTTGTTCTACAACCGGTTCTTTGCATCCGACCATTTTGCTGGGAAAGTTACTGTATGGTATCGGAACTTATTGTGAACGGCGAGCGCTACAGAGCCATGTTTAACGACTTTCTCCTACCTCAACTGGACGAATTGGGCCTGGAAAACATGTGGTTCTAACAGGATAGAGCAACGGCGCATACTGCACGACATACAATCGAAATTCTAAGGGCTGCATTTCCAGGTCGCCTAATTTCTCAATTTATGAACAAGCCTCAGCCTCAAAATTAATATCCGCCAGGAATGCGGGAACTTATCTGCGGAAGTTCTGCCAATAGTGATGGAAAATGCCAGAAATGAGCCCGTATGTTCATCAATTCTGGTGGCGGCTACTTAGCCTATATCATTTTTTCTACCTAAAGAAAAAAAAAAAAAAAAACAAAGGCATCATATAAACACAATCCAAAAGCAAAACTAAAGTTTTTCATTTATTAAAAAAATTGCGATTGAACATCGGGTGACAACTTTTGCTCCACCTAGTATAAGTGATAAAAAATTGATACATATTATTTTTCCAAATTGATGTTGCGGTCGCTGGGGATCGAACTCGCAACCTTATGTGTAACAGTCTATCGCAATAACCATTAGTAAATATCACCACATTTTTTTTATTGTGTTATTTTCTTTTAAAATTTTAAACTTTTATATTTTGTTTTAATTAGTGGTTCCCTAAAATACTGAATATCTAAAAAATGTGTTGAAATAACATTGAAAAATATGAAAGAAAAAAAAGTGAATTAAAGTTTAAAATTTTACCAACATGTTTATTTGCTTTACCCGAATTCGCGAACAAATAAAAAGAACAAAGGTTGAGCGAGACGTAGAGGTATAGAAGCCCATTGTTGCCATTAAATTTTGGAAGACTAAATGGTTTACCTCGCTTACCTATAAACATCACTACCATTTTGCAATTATAATTCAGAAAATATGAATTGATATTCAGAGCTTTAATTTTAAATTCAGAAAACTTCAATTGAAATTCAGAATTTTCATTTGGAGTTCAAAAAACAACAATTGAAATTCACATTTTCCATTTGAAATTCAGAAAATATCAATTGATATTAGTAGTAGTAGTATTCTTTATTTTCATAAATCAGCAATATATATATCACAAAAATCAATAAGTGGTATTCAAACATTCGACCATGACTTAATGTCGTCGGTCGGCAAATCTTAAATAAATTACGTGCTGTGCCAAAATATTACAAATTTTTAATTATTGAATTCATGTACAAGCATATTTCTATAATTTATACAATGTTTTATAAAATTAGCTAACGCCTTCCATTCTATTGTTTTACCATCAAGTGTTTTTAACTGCCTGTTTTTATAAAAAGAATCAGAGGAATTCGTTAAAACTTTTGTGTGGAAAACACAAACTTAAAAAGATTTATCTTTAAAAATTTTTAGCCGCATTTGTTCTCCTAACAAATTTGTGCAAAAATTTTGAAAGAAAAACGTTTTTAAATTAGTGTTTTTCACACAAATTTTTTTAACGAATTCGTCTGATTCTTTTCATAAAAACACCCAGTAAAACTTCTACTTCAAGTAAAAGTTTTCGGAAATAAAACATTCTAAATTCCCTAAAAGCTGAAAAACGGCCCAAAAAATGTACTAAATTCTCTTCCTCGAACATATTGTAAATTGAGCATAAAATCAATTGATATTTAGAAAATATTATTTGTGATTCAGAAATTATTAATTGAAACTGACATTCGAAAATCGTTAATCGTCAATTGGAATTCAGAAATCCATCTTCTAATAGTTTTTGTTACTGGGTACATACAAATTATGTTATATTATTGAAAAATACACACTTTTTTAATCTGTCTCTGAACTCTCCCTACTGTCGGTCGCTTCCGATTGTTTCCTTTGTATTTCCTTATTTCTTAGAAAACAGAGCTTTGTATTAATTTAAATTTTCCATCGATCTAAAACATCTTAATTATTTCTATTCCAAATGCTTGTTGGGTTGTTATTTCAAACTCATATTTTATATAGAATGCTAATGAAAATATCTTTAACTATCATATGTCGATAAGTACCGGAAGACAATGGATGTTGTAGTTTGAAGTTGTTGTTATTATCATATTTGTGCATATTTACTGAAGTTCGTCTCGAAAAATTAATTTTGGTTATCATATTTTTTGAAAATGAATGGTGAACATTTCTGAGAAAATTTCAATTCCTTACTTAACCTCCTTGAAGGCTTTTGAAATCCCGATTTTGTGACCTTGATCTTATACTGAGAGAATTATCATTACTTCAGTAATGAATTTTTTCATAGTTTCCATAAAAATTGTCACTGGAACTCGTCCATTGAATCTTTTCGTAGAATCTATTAAATATTCATAAAATTAATGAAACTCTTCATAAAATGAATAGGCCACTCCTCCAATTAATAAATCATTCAGCCAATGAAGAACTTTATAAAATCTATTATAATTTAGTATAGTTGGTTGTTGTCGTTGTTAACCTGGATAAATAAGATATGCAAATGCAAAAAGCGTGAAGTTTCATAAAATTTTATAATAAGCTTAATTCAAATAATGAAACTCCTTATTAATGTTTCGAAAAAATTAACATGATTTATAAAAAAACAAAATTAATAATGAAAAATTAATTAAAATATAAATAAAAATTACAAAAGATAATTTTTCTCAGTATGGAAATTAATGCACCTCACTAAATCTCGGCTTTGTGGTTATATAAACCTACTGCATTTTAGAATAAAATGTTAAATGTAAAATTCTAATTGTATGAACATTTTTGGAAATTAATGAAATGACGATATTTTATAAAAAATTAAAAAAAAAGTAAATACTATTGAACAATTTCATATATACATATTAGAGTGGTCCAACAAAACAAAAAAGTTGGAATTTTCACGCTCAACAACGCTACAAATATGCCACTTTGAAATAAAATGTGGTCTGATCAAAAAAATCACCAAAACAATTTTGTTTAGAGGTAGCACATCGCAATTGAAGTTTCGAGGTTGTACTTGTTATATTATTTTTAATTAATTAAAAATAATGGAAAAAATGAGAAAAATTAAATATAAATATTACGATCGCGACATATCAAATCTAATACATTTTTAGGTGTACATTACGAATTTGAAATCAAAATTGGAATCGGAGTCGCGGATTTCGCGAAATTTGAAAATTACATACAAAAAATTATCAACTTCGATCAGGATGTTTTCTTATATTTACCAATATGAAAATTTCGTTTTTGCATTTATATATATCTGTGGAATCTCCTATTATGAGAGATATGGTTTTTGGTAGCAATAAAATTATAGCAATCTAAATAATAGCGAAATATTAGAAAATGTCAAATTTTAAGTTAATTTGCAAGGATATCTGTTATCCTTTTTAAAATTAAAATCAGTGTTATATATAATGAAGGCCCTTGGTAAGTAAATTGCAAAAGTATAACTAATTGCATTTTTCGATAACACCGTTTACAGGTAATTAGGAAAATATCTCAAAAAACTTGAATTTTTTTGAATTTTCAAAAACCGCGAATAATTCATAAACCACAAATTTTTTTAAGTTTCGATTGCTGATTCATAATCCTCATTAAAATAAAGATCAGATTTGAGAAATTTGCGCATTCAAGGCAAAAACAAGTTGAATTTTTAATTACATCTTTTCGGAAAATTTCGAAAATTTGACTAAAATATGAATTTTTTGTATAAATTAAAAAAAAAACGCAAATTACTTAAAGTTATTTAATTTTTTTAAGTTTTGATTTTAAATTCCTTATACTCACATTAATTAAGACCAGATTTAAAAAAAATTGTTAAATAATAGCGTACATGTCAAGAAATAATTAAATTTAAAGTCAACCCTTCTTTTTGTATAAATTACTCTAGAGATAAATTACTAATTCTTAAAAGACAACTTTTTGTGCTACCGCTAAATAAAAGCGGATTTAGCTGAAACTTGGCACAGAGAGTTTTTAGACATTAAGGAATAGGGGCAACATTGTGGAGATCGCGAATTCCAACTTTCATGTTTTTTTGGACCACTCTAATACATATGCATACAGAATATTTTCATTAAATTTATGAAGAGAACCCTACTAAAAAAAATTATTTGAATTTTGATTTTAATTAATATCCGAAAAATGATTATATCTGACGGATGAGAACATATAATTGTATCAAATTAGATCGTATTATATCATATTAGCCCTACCTGTATACAATTGGATCCAATTTGATGGAATAATATATTGTTCGATACAATTTAACCGCATTTTGTTCTCATCCAAATGCATTAAATATAATGTAATCATATCCAACTAGATATAATCTCTATATATAAAAGAATAACGTGACTGACTGACTGACTGACTGACTCAACATCGCCCAGCCCAAACCGCTGAAGCTAGGAAGTTGAAATTTGTTATGTAGGTTCCTCTTTCGGGGTAGACGTCCACTAAGACGGGATTTTTGGAAATTCCTACCGGAACGGGCAAAAAGGGGGAAAGTGTCCCCCTTGACGGCCTGCCAAAACCCCTTTGGCTAGAAAGCTGAAATTTAAGATATGTGTTCCTTGGAGTAGGGGCTAACTTTTCTGGAAAGTACTTTCTAGAATTTTGGACAGGGACGTTGTAAAAATGGGGGGAAAAAGGCCCCCCTTGACGGCCTGCCCAAACCGCTGGAGGTAGGAAGTTGAAATTTGGTATAAAGGTTCCTCCACTATCGTAGACATCCACCAAGACGGGAGTTTTGGAAATTTTTACAGGGACGGGCAAAAAGGGGAAAAAGTCTCCCCCTTGACGGCCTGCTCAAACTGCTGGAGCTATGAAGTTGAAATTTGGTATGTAGGTTCCTCGACCGGTGTAGACGTCCGTTGAGACGGCATTTTTGGAAATTCTTATCGGGAGGGGCAAAAAGGGGACAAAAAAAGTACCTTTTTCCAAAAAAGTACCTTTTCCCAAAAAAAGTACCTTTTCCCAAAAAAAGTACCTTTTTCCCAAAAAAAGTACCTTTTTCCAAAAAAAGTACAATTTTCAAAAAAAAGTACCTTTTTCAAAAAAAAGTACCTTTTTCCAAAAAAAGTACCTTTTTCCAAAAAAAGTACCTTTTTCCGAAAAAAGTACCTTTTTCCAAAAAAAAGTACCTTTTTCCAAAAAAAGTATCCTTTTCCAAAAAAAGTACCTTTTTCCAAAAAAAAAAGTACCTTTTTCCAAAAAAAGTACCTTTTTCCAAAAAAAGTACCTTTTTCCAAAAAAAGTACCTTTTTCCAAAAAAAGTACCTTTTTCCAAAAAAAGTACCCTTTTCCAAAAAAAGTACCTTTTTCCCAAAAAAGTACCTTTTTCCAAAAAAAGTACCTTTTTCCCAAAAAAGTACATTTTTCCAAAAAAAGTACCTTTTTCAAAAAAAAGTACCTTTTTCCAATAAAAGTACCTTTTTCCAAAAAAAAGTACCTTTTTCCAAAAAAAGTACCTTTTTCCGAAAAAAGTACCTTTTTCCAAAAAAAAGTACCTTTTTCCAAAAAAAGTACCTTATTCCAAAAAAAGTACCTTTTTCCAAAAAAAGTACCTTTTTCCAAAAAAAAAGTACCTTTTTCCAAAAAAAAAGTACCTTTTTCCAAAAAAAGTACCTTTTTCCAATAAAAGTACCTTTTTCCAAAAAAAGTACCCTTTTCCAAAAAAAAGTACCTTTTTCCAAAAAAAGTACCTTTTTCCAAAAAAAGTACCTTTTTCCAAAAAAAGTACCTTTTTCCAAAAAAAAGTACCTTTTTTCAAAAAAAGTACCTTTTTTCAAAAAAAGTACCTTTTCCCAAAAAAAGTACCTTTTTCCAAAAAAAAGTACCTTTTTCCAAAAAAGTACCTTTTTCCAAAAAAAGTACCTTTTTCCAAAAAAAATTCCTTTTTCCAAAAAAAGTACCTTTTTCCAAAAAAGTACCTTTTTCCGAAAAAAGTACCTTTTTCCAAAAAAAAGTACCTTTTTCCAAAAAAAGTACCTTTTTCCAAAAAAAGTACCTTTTTCCAAAAAAAGTACCTTTTTCCAAAAAAAGTACCTTTTCCCAAAAAACATACATTTTTCCAAAAAAATAACTTTTTCAAAAAAAGTACCTTTTCCAAAAAAAAGTACCTTTTCCCAAAAACAGTACCTTTTTCTAAAAAAATTTTCCTTTTCCCAAAAAACATACATTTTTTCAAAAAAATACCTATTTTCAAAAAAAGTACCTTTTCCAAAAAAAAGTACCTTTTCCCAAAAAAAAGTACCTTTTTCTAAAAAAATGTTCCTTTTCCAAAAGAAGTACCTTTTCCAAAAAAAATACCTTTTTCCAAAAAACATACATTTTTCCAAAAAAAAACACCTTTTTAAAAAAAATACCTTTTCCAAAAAAAGTACAAATAAAGTACTTTGTAAAAACAAAGTATCTTTTTCCAAAAAATTTCGTTTTTCCAAAAAGTACCATTTAAAATAATATATAATTTCAAAAAAACTAATTTTTTTCCTCCCCCCACGGATATCTCCACTAAACAAGGTTTCTTGATATTCGGCATAGACGTGCGCTAAGACGGGATTTTTGGAAATTCATACCGGAACGGGTAAAAAGGGGAAAAGTCTCCCCATAAACAGTCTCACAAATTGGAAAAGTGCCTGCCAAAACCACTGGAGGTAAGAAGTTGAAATTTGGTATAAAGGTTCCTCCACTGTAGTAGACATCGACTAAGTTTGTATTTTTGGAATTCCCTACAGGATATCCCAAAAGGAAAGTCGGTATGTGAGTTCCTCCTTCTGTGTAGGCGTCCGCTTAGACGGAATTTTTGAAATTCCTATCGGGAGGGGAAATAAGGTAAAAGTCTCCTCCTGACGGCTTGCCCAATCCCTTTTGGCCAACCTAAAATTTTAAATATGTATTCCTTGGAGTAGGACTAACTCACCGGCAACGTAATTTTTCTATTTTGGAACAGGAACATAGTAAAAATGGTGGTTGAAAGGGAAAAATGTCCCCACTAACGGCCTGCCCAAACCGCTAAGGCAATGCAGTTGAAATTTGATATGAATGTTCCTCATCCATCGCAGATAGCCGCGAAGATGGAATTTTTGTAAATTCCTAAAGGGAGGGGCAAAAAGAAGAAAAGCCTCCCCTTGGGGGCCGGTAAAAACCCCTTCGGCTAGAAACCTGAAGCTTAAAATGTGGGTCCCTGGAGTGAGGGCTAACTTATTAGAAAGATACTTTTTTGAATTTTGGAGAGGGTCGTTATAAAATGGGGGCTCAAAAAGGGAAAGTTGCCCCTTAACGACCTGTCCAAACTGCTGGAACTAGGAAGCTGAAATTCGGTACTTAAGTTCCTCTCAGCCTGCTCAAACTGCTGGAACTAGGAAGCTGGAATTCCATGTCGATGGATTTTCGGAAATTCCTACCGAGAGGGGCACAAATAGTAAAAGTTGGCTTGAAACCTGAAATGTAAAACATATAATACTTGGAGTATGTGCTCACTTACCGAGAAGGTGCTTTTTGGACAGGGACATTGCAAAAATGGGGATTAATGAAGAGAAAAGTGCCGCTTAAAGGCCTGCCCAAAGCGCTGGAGGTAGGAAGTTGAAATTTGGTATTAAAGTTCCTCCTGTATTGTAGACATCCGCTAAGATGAGATTTTTTGAAATTTCTACACGTAGGGTCAAAAACAGGAAAAGTCTCCCCCTTAACGGCCTGGCCAAACTGCTGGAACAAGGGATCTTAAATTGGGTTCCTTCTCCAACGTTGACGTCCCCTAAGATGGTATTTTTGGAAATTCATACCGGGAGGGGTAAAAAGGGAAAAAACTTCCCCCTTGACGGCCTGGCCAAACTGCTGGATATAGAGACCTAAAATTATGTATGTAGTAGGTTCCTCCTCCAACGCAGACGTCCTCTAAGACGGAATTTTTGGAAATTCCTACCGGGAGGGGTAAAAACGGAATAATTCTCCCCCTTGATGGCCTAACCGAACCCTTCGGCTAGAAATCTGTAATATATAATATGTTTTCCTTGGAGTATGGGCTAACTTATCGACAAGGCATTTCTAGGACTTTGGACAGGAACGTGGTAAAAATGGTGGTTCAAAAGTGGAAAATTGCCCCCCCCCCCCCCCTTAACATCTGCGTCTTTAGCTAGAAACCTAAAACTTAAAGAACAAGTGTATATGAAACACTAAAATTAAGAAACTAAATAGGAAGTGGGATTGAAACACTACACAAGTGGAATGAAATGGATATAAACGTTGAACGAGTGGAATTGAAATTATAGACAATGCAAATGGATTGGAAGAGGGAATTACCTGTTCAAACACTATCAACGGAATATGAAACTTATGTAGCATTGAAACATACTCTCGAAAAAGTTAAACAAATTTTCTAAAAGACAAAAAACCTTAGAAAATGGAACTTATATATTCCGATATTTAAACTCCATGTAACGAAGCACAGGTGGAAGAAACCGACGCAGTAAATTTTCCAACTGAATTTGTGAATTTACTTGAATTGCCAGGTCTACCTTTACATAAACTGGAATTAAAAAAAAACTTTAAGACACGCTAACAACGTAGCTTTGCCCGCTATTTTTAATATTATAAAATGCTTTCCAACCCTGCTTTACGTTATTTATTTTCATTCAAAACACAAATGAACAAAACTACTTACGGGTCTATCTACCTAAGTTCGCACTTTACCAAATTATCTTAACATACACACGTATATTGCAATTTATTATGGATTCATTACTAACAATCCACTTTCATGAGAAAAAGTGATCAAATATTTATTTATTTTAAACCCATTGTTGTGCAGAATTATTTATTTGTGGTGGCTGGGTGAAGGCTTTTATTATAAAAACTGTACTTTAAATAAAAAGCGAATTTAAAAAAAATTGTCTGGGGGAGGGGCGCCCCCCCCCCTAAACCTTAAGACACGCCAACAACGTAGCGGGCTGCGACCGCTATCATTAATATTATAAATCGCTAGCCAACCATGCTTTACGTTTTTTATTTTCATTTAAAACACAAATGAATAAAACTACTTACGGGTCTATCTACCTAAGTTCGCACTTTACCAAATTATCTTGACATAAACACGTATATTGCAAATTATTATGGATTCATTACTAACAAACCACTTTCATGAGAAAAAGTGATCAAATATTTATTTATTTTAAACCCATTGCTGTGCAGAATTATTTATTTGTGGTGGCTGGGTGAAGGCTTTAAATAAAAAACGAATTTAATAAAAATTGTGGGGGGCGCAGCCCCCCGGGGGGAGGGCGAAGCCCCCCCCCCCCCTTAACCTTTAAGGCACGCTAACAACGTAGCGGGCTGCGCCCGCTAGTGGTATATATAATCGTTACAATTGCACATAACTGTGTGGTATATATAGGTCAATATATAATTGGATATTGTAATAACCCAGCAAAATATTGGTAATGACACCTCATTACTATCTGCATTACCAAACATGATATATCATTACCTTTTGCATTATTTTATAATATAAAATAATGAATTCCTAATAACGGCCGATTGTATTCATTGTTTCTAAATATAAAATAGTGACTTACTCGTAATAGTTTAAATAAGTACTTTTTATACAGTTAAATTTTATACAATTTTTATTTATTATATGTAAATATGTTTTATGTTTAAATTTTTATGACGAGTCCAAAATTACACACTAGAGAAAACTTAAATTTTTCTGAATGTATTTCCTTAAGCTAATAGTATTTGCTTAACTCCTTATTTTTAAGAATCAAGTAAGCAATCGGATAACCACTTATAATTCAACTGTTTGTAAGCATGTTTGTAACCACTTATTATTCAAAATCTCACAACTGTTTATTTCTCATTTTTTCGTAAGCGAGCGGGTAAGCGTGACTACTTATAAAAACGACCACGCCAAACAAAAATAATGAGTTTGGACGCCAAAAAATAAGTTGTGCGGAGCTATGAAAATCTATTATATAACCACTTATTTGGTAATAAAAGATTTTGCTGGGATGCTATATAAAACAATATATAGTTATGTTCCAATATATAATTATATAATATTTCAGATGCTAATAAATAGGGCAAGGAATTTCATGCACATAAAAATGGAAAATATGCGCCTAAACTGTGCGGCTAATAAAGAAAAAATGCATTAATAGTATAAGAAATATGCACTAAAAACTATAATTTTTGCAAAAATAATGCACTTTAAAACTTAAAAATATGTTTAAGTTAGATATTTTGCAAACAGCCCAACAAAATTGTCGGATGCAAAGAACCGGTTGTAGAACAACTTGCACTTGCATGCAACCTATTTTAATTTATGTTCGATCATCGGTGATTTTTGTTTGAGTTTGTCCCAAAAGCAATAGGTTCTGTTCCTCCAAACTAGAATAGGTTGCTTTGGAACCGGTTCTAGAACCAGTTATAGAACCGGTGGTAAAACACCTGTTCTAGAACAGATTCAAATGCAATCAATTCAAAAAATTTTGCTGGGAGGTACAGAACTCGCTCACCAAACAATCGTAGTGTACCGCATTCGGGTGGTGTACAAACACACAACCGCATAACGATAGATACGGTATATGTTCCTTAGCCGTACCCTACCCTACATGTTGTGTACAGTTTATTTTCCTACTCTGCTTAAAAGTTTCGATTTTAAAAATTTATCACTTCTAAACGGCTAGAGATAATTGAAAATAGTTTTCACACATTTGTAAAAGTTAAAACTTTTGTTTATCTGAGATGGTCAAATTTGACACCCTAATTTTGTAAAAGCCTAGATCTTTCTCTTCAGTTTTTGTGAACATGTTTTCCGATTGGATGAGTAGTTTAGATGGTTCATAATTATTGCCATTTTTTTTTGGGTTTGGAACCATTGTGAGGTATTTGGCATTCCTCTAGTTTCTCTTATTGTCGCAACATACTTAAAGAATCTGTGCAGATATGTGCTTTTTTAACATACATATTTGCATTTATTGCAATGAAAAAAATATGAAGTAATATTGAATTTTAAAGTGTGGACTTATTCCACCTTGAAAGTGCGGTTTTATTTCTCTGAGAAATAAACCCCCAGAAATGGGGTGTTATTTCATTTTTTTCGGGATTTATTGCATTTCTGTGGGGGTTTACTTAATTCCGAAAATTGGGGCATTATTTTATAATGAAATTCGTCTCCAATTTTGGAGACTTATTTCATTTTCGTTTTGGAGAATTATTTCCTGGGGAGTTATTTCATGGTGCCATATATAGAAATAAATCTGTAGTCCTGTTTAAGACTCTTGTAAGTCTAAAATATCTCATTCTACATCGATTCATGCTTCTACTGTAAAAAATAAAAAGTGTTACGCTCTTTCACATTTTCGGTGACGAAATGTTCATAGTCCTATTTCTATAGTATTATGGCTGAAAGTTTTCCGAGTGTAATCCCAAAAGTGGAAATTACACAGTACAACAGCCAATCTGGGGGGTGAGAAATTCCAAGTCAGGGTGATGGTACTAGGTCAGTATAGTAAAACCCTCAAAGGGTTTGGCGTTCGTATGTGTCATTTTTTTTTATGACCTTTTAAATTTTTTCCTTATCTTGATGTTTTTTCGCTTAGTTGTAACATTTTGGCAAAAACGTAGTTTAACATAACTCGAGAACCACTTGTCCGATTTTGATGAAATATATTTAGAAAAATTTAGAATTACAATTTCTTTAATCCGTTCATATAACGTTTTTCTTTATAATCAACAGTTTTGCCGGTAAAAATAAATTTGTGGAGAAAAAAAAATATTTTTTTGCCTAAAAATTAAAAATTTTTTTTTTAAATTCATAAAAAATCCAAAACGGAAAAAAGGATCAAGTGTTATTAATTTCATGTAAAGTCACATAACCTATAAACAAAATTTAACGCGTTCTGCTTTTATTTACAATTAAGTGAAGGTATCCCATTTTGACAAGAATATTGATATTTGTTTTTATTCAAAAAAGTGTCATTCATAGTGGCATCGCATTCATCGCTATCATCAGTTTCTGAACCACACATAATGTCAATGTGTGACTCCACTGTTGGCCCTTCTGCATCTCCTGAAAATTCTTTATCATCAAGATCATCCTTGTCTTGCCACACTAACTTACTCCACCAGGAAATTTCCGCAATTATTGCACTCGGCGACTTTTTGCCTCTATATCTGTAAGTTTTTGTTTTATTAAAATGAGTTTGAAAAAATAAAAAATCAGTATTACCTCATTTCAAATGGCATAGCAACTTGATGATAGCGTTCACCTTGTTCATCAGATTCGGTAGCCAATTGTTTGCTGAAGTAGTCCAGATGATGATGTAAATAATGGATTTTCAAGGACATGTGGACACCAATTTCCGAGAATGCTCTTAACATCCTTGCGACAGAAACATCGTAGTTGTTAGAACGATGCTTTCCCAACAAGCCTTCTATTACTTCTTTGATTGCCTGCCATGCATTCAATTCAGCGTCAATCAAAATATTGTTGAATGCGTCACTTTTAATCAGCTTTCGTATATCTGGACCATTTAGTACGCCTGATTGGAAAAAATTAATTTGTTAAGATGGAAAATCATGGGAAATGAATGTGATATTATAACTTACCTTCTTTAATTTTACTTTCGCTGAGTCTCGGGTAAATTAGTTTCAAACACAAGAAAACTTCATCTCTTTTGGCGACAGTTTTGATAAAATTCTTAACAATTCCAAGTTTAATATGCAGTGGAGGCAGCAATATCTTCTCCTTCGGCACTAGATGCTCACGAATAATATTGGCCGTTTGTAACCTGCTGTGCTCTCTGAGTTTCCATCCGTGGCATGCATATTGGTCACCGGAAAATCGTGTGTCCCAATCGCACAAAAAGCACATATATTTTATATAGCCGCTTTGAAGACCGCAAAGCATTGCTACAACTTTTAAATCGCAGCATATGCGCCACATATGTTTGGCGTAGTTAACCATTTTTAAAATATTTTCCAGTGCATCATATGTTTCTTTCGTTTCTGTACTATAGGCGATTGGAACTGAAGGTTTTTTATTGGTCTTATGCAGTAAAACCGCCTTCAAGCTGAGTTTTGAACTGTCAATAAATAATCTCCAGTCATCTGCCTCATATTTTATTTCCATTGCGTCCATCAATTTTCCTACATCCGGGCAATATGCAGAAGTTTTTTCATCATTCACAAGGAATAAACTTTGGAGTGTTGCCTGACGACTTCGATAAGCTGTGACTTTCACACCGGGTGCCAACAAATTGTTTGATTTCAAAATGGAAGCCAGCTCTTCCGATTTATGCTGTTTTAATTCCAACTTGGCAACAATTGAATCAAGCTTATTTTGATTTATTAAAATTGGCTCATTGGATACTGATGGCTCATATGGGGAATCATCACGTGCATGATATGTCGGAGCAGTCGTAGAAGAGAAAATATCTGGGCTAGAAGCTTTTGGCACAGGAATGTGGTCCGAATGAGGCAATGGTGTTGCGGCACTTGCAACACCAACGTAATTATACGATTTTCTTATCCTTTTGCGGCTCCTTTATTCACACATGCATAGCAATTCAATGGATTGTGACCTTCGCCAGGATTATTCCAAGTCATTGGGATACCGAATGGCATACTTTCACGTCTGCTATTTTTCCAATCCATTAGACGGTTGTAGCAGCTTTTACACACTATATTTGGTACCCAATTTCCGTTCACTATAACATTTTGGTTGAAGTACATCTCGTATGTTTGAACAAAATCAGTACTGAAATTTCCCCTTTTTTTATGTGTTGAGACATATTGACCACAGCAGTAGCAAAAGCTATTTATATCTGGCTTGCACAGTTCCATATTCTGTTCTCTTTTGTTCACTTTTAAAAAACTGGAGAAAAATCACTTTTACTGTTCGCGTTCGTCGGCACTTGTTGAATGACAAAAATCACAGAACCAGTGTGAGAAAGAGAAGAAGTATAATGACAATGCATGTTTTATGTGAACATTACAGAACCAGTGTTGCCACATCAATATTTCTCTTTTAGTACAGTAGAAAAATATGAGAGAGTTCGGCTTGTGAGTGTCAATGTTTTCTCCAAATAATGTTGTGCATATCTGGAGCAAATTTTTGAAATTCATACATTTACCTAATTGTGAATAAATGAGAAACGCGTGCATCGATTTTCATGATCTATGCCTTTTTTTGCTCATGAGTTATGTGACTTTACGCGAAAGTAATTAGTTTTGGCACTTTTTTCCATTTTGGATTTTTTATGAATTTTAAAAAAAAAATATTTAAATTTTTAGGCAAAAAATACTTTTTTCCCTTCATACATTCATTTTTAACTTCAAAAGTGTTGCACATATAGGAAAACGGTATAGAAACAGATTAGAGATTAATTTTTCTAAATTTGTTTCATCAAAATCGGACAAGTGGTTCTCGAGTTATGTTAAACTACGTTTTTGCCAAAATGTTACAACTAAGCGAAAAAACATCAAGATAAGGAAAAAATTTTAAAGGTCATAAAAAAAAAATGACACATACGAACGCCAAACCCTTTGAGGGTTTTACTATACTGACCTAGTACCATCACCCTGACTTGGAATTTCTCACCCCCCAGACAATAATCCCAAAAATGTTCCATAGTGTTATTGTCGACATAATCCGTTCTTTTATTTTTAAATTCTAATTTCATGTTAAAAATCGGAAAACTCTATACCCTTCTTGTGGACATATTAAAAAAAATTAAACGTTAAAAAATTTATATAAAAAATATTCGGCGCCATATTGGATCAGCAATTTTGAACTTGAAATCTTTATTTTCATAAGCACGACCAGCGAGTAAAAATGCGTTCTTTTTTATATTCAAATATCAACGTTCCAAAATTCGGGGGACTATTTTGGATCCGATATTTTGAATTTTGTAATTTTAATCTCAGATTGAAAATCTCTAAAACTTCCGAAATGACATTTTCTTCATTTGATTTTTCTCGACCTTTCAGCTATCTCTTTCTATTATCTCAAATTTGGTCTTGGCAGTCCAATTGTTCTATTGTATGGTTAAAATTGGAGGGATTTTTTAAAAGAAAAATATTCTAAACATAAACTTTTTCATCATACTAGACAAAGGTAAGAAAAAGTATGTATCGCGAAATACAAAGGGAAACGTTTCAGTGAATCTTGAAACATATATTTTTATAAACACGGTTTGGAGGCTACTAAGGGTTGGACATCAAATGTTCTTTGTATATCATTTCTGGTTTTACTATAGTTTTATTTCTTTTCACCTCAATAATTTAAACTTTACAAATTTCTCGGGTCTATTATAAATTTATAAAATTCAGCTTTATTTTCATTTAATTGTTTGCAATAAAATATGTTTAAACATAATTAACTAGCCGTATGATATTAATAATACAATTACAATTTTATAAATCTCTATTTAATAAACAGCAAAAAATAATAGAAAAAAAATTTCAAACCAGTTAGAGATTATATATTTCGCAGATTTTATATAGTGGTGGAGCGTTTACATTGAATTTGGATTTTGTTCGAGGAAGAAACTTTCTATTGGACATTAAAGAAATTTGGAAAATATAAGCCATGGTTGGATTTATCTTTAAATTTTAACATATATAGACTAAGTTTTAAACAGGAATCTAAATATGACACTCGATAATGTTAAATTTTGCCGATCCACTCTTGTGTTTTGACCCACATCATTATATTTAAATACACATAACATACACTTAAAATAATACGTCAGTAAAAAAATCTCTCAAACGTGTTTCAAATCGATTTGAATAATTTTTAACAATTTTTAGTTTAAACACTGACTTAGACATCGATTTTAGTTATCTTCATTTAGCACACAACTAAAAATCCTCAGTATTTTAAATAATTTTGAATGTTAATTTTCAAAATAATTTGTAACTAATTTTTTTTGTTGAGTTTTAAATCATTTATTGTTAAATTATGTTTTTGGTTTTTACCGATATTTGGTGCTACCAATATATCCAAAGTATTAAAGAGGGCTCTATTTCTTTAACTCCCGATTATTTAAAATTATCCATATCTCGAAAACTATGAAATACCCTCAAGGGAAGCTTATCTCTATTCAAAAATGGACTTTGGTGGGGCCTTCGATCCTCGGAACTATTTCACAAAATATCTTGAAAACTGAGTGAGAAAATATTTTCTCTTTTAGAATATCCTTACAGGCCCTTGGATGTTATTGCCCAGGTCTGACGAGGGCCCGAGAACCTATAATCTAAACAAATTTTACGCCTCAGTATAATTAACAAAAAATCTGTAGTTTTACTAATTTTTTTCTTAAATTTAGATTTGCTAAATTTAGCAAAAAATTTGCTTTCATTAACATATTTTCTTCTGAGCCAAAAAACAATAATAAGTTTTGCTAAATTAACAAATTTTTCTGTTCAGTCAGTAGACACATTATTTTGAGTGTATAAAATCCTCCACACATATATTCTCTCTAATAAATTGTGATTTAAACTAGATAATAAATTCCATTTATAATTGTTTAAAATTATCCTGCGGCTTAATTATTCACAGACTGTAATGAACATTTGTCTGTACTAAGTAAACAGCATACAATTTTTTATGTTTATAATTGACTTTATTTTAGTTTCAATTTTAAATACATATTTTTGTTCATGCCTTTGGCGTATTTTTATTATTGGCATTCAAATAAGCTAGCTGTGATTAATCTTTTACTATTTATTAAATTATTAAACAAAATTAAATAATTTATGTATTTCATTTAAAATTGTATAGACAAATTAGGAAACTAATTTTGTAAGATGACAGCAAAATCACAAAGCCTTAAAATTTCACCTCATACAATGATTAAAGAAGGCAAAAAATTCCAATCACACAATAAAAAATCTTAGTTCCGCAACCTTCCTACTATATAAATCGAGGTGCATATTCGAACAAGCATATGTTGTACTAGTTGACAAATTAACTCTGAAAAAGAACAAGAAGAGGTAGCAAAATACAAAAATGTATTAGTATGAAAGAAAAAGAAACTAAATTCGCTACAGCTTGGATTGCTTCAAAATTGTAAACGCAGCTTTTTCCTGAAGAATTAGAATCTTAAACGGCCATATAACTAAACTGTGCAAACAGCGCCATAACTTTTGGGAATTTTACTATTCTAACGTAATACATTCATAGGCATCATTGACACCCTAGCCTAGGGGTGAACAGAAATATTATTTTGTAAAAGACAAAGTCCGTTTTTCATTGACAAATATATGTTACACTAGATTTTTCTTCTCAGAAAACACTCAGCTTTTACGATACAATTTGAGTGGAGACGGCTTTAAAGTTTTATTTTCTGGGATTTTTCCATCGAAATTCAAAACTTATATCAATCGAAAATTTTTACAATTTTTTAAAGAACTTTCTTATACAAAAATATCACAGCCGCCCTGCTTACTTTTGATGGTACTAGTAATGATCAAAGACGCTTTGTAATATCTGAAATGTTAAATTTGTTGTTCATCGATTCACGAAAAATTATTTGTTGTGATTTTTACTAAACTTCTCCAAAAAAAAATCGTTTTAAGATTGTTTTTTCAAGCATTCAAAAGGAGACTTTTTTCCATGAAATATAGGTTTAAATCCCAGATCTTTTATTACTTAAATTATAATTTCTAAATAAAACAATAAACTTTGCTTTAAATATTCAAAAAAACCTCGCGTGCCACCTAAAATTCCATACCATTATATTCATTTTGTTGCATAATGCTATCTATCATTGCCAAATTTCCCTATTTGAGGGTGCACAGTGCGTATGAGCAATATCTCGTATACACTAATATCACTCATACGTCTAATACAGTATTTTTGACTTTTTTTAAACCAAACTTTAAAGCTAAAATATCCAAAAGTTAGTTTTATTTATTGCCAATTTTAATCCTGGCTTAGATAACGCAGTTTCTAAATCAATATGTAGTACTGAAAATATTTCCAAATTGCACTAAATTGAATATAATTTGCGATAAGTTAACCGACCTTATTAATTTTTTGTCATTAATATAACATTACGTTTTAATTCAATGTATTGAGTTGAATTTCCATCAATGTTGTTTAATTTAATTTAGTAAATAATAATTTTACTAAAGAGATAATAACGTTTCATAATGTTTATTTTTTAATATAAATTTTTTTACTCGAATTTCATAGTTAAATAAATTTAATAATTCTAATAAAGGTTATTGCGGTTGAGTTGTTTGTAAATATGAGGTTTTTTTGTGGTAACAAAAAGTTCATTGTCAAACAAGACATATGAGGCTTTCAATACCTAGAACAATACCAGCTAAAACAAAATTAAATCATATTAGTGTCAAATATACAGTACAAATTTTTTTTTCCAAAATTGTTGACTTTTTACCAATTTCGCATTTATTTTTAATATTTTAATATTATAATCTAATGAAATTTGGAAAACACAATCTTTATAAAAACCAATTTCTTTTTTGTCAACCTAATGGTTTGAATCACCGATATATTTTTTTTTGTGGCAACAAAAATTCCATTAATACAACATAATTTCGGTTAAAATAATTAAAATTGCGGGATTTTTGGCAAATTTAGACGGTTTATTGTAAAAATTGGTACACTATAAATTTATTCAAAGTATTGGCTATCGTTAGCTATGACCTTTTCCCATCTTTCTGGCAACATTTGGATTCCGCGCCAAAAGAACTGGTAATTTTTTGAGCCCAAGAACGAGTGAAGCCAATTTGGGATACCTTGTTATGAAATGAAGCTTATTCCAGTGAGAACGTTTTGCATCGATCGAAACAAATGATAGTCAGACCGGGCGGGTGAGGCAAAAGCTTCCCAACCAATATTTTCTGAATAGTTTTTAACCGGTCTTGCAACATGTGGCCGTGCGTTGTCATAATATAATATTACGGATTCATGTCTGGTCGCATATTCCGGGCGTTTTTCGGCCAATGTTCTCTTCCAACAAGCCAATTGTTCGGTACATGTCAATTGTTCGGTACATGTACCCTGTGGCCGTCTGGTTAGCACCAAATACCGATTATTACCTTGATGCCATGTATATTCGGCTTTGGGGTTGATTTGGCTGGTTTTCCGTGCTTCTGATACGATATATTGCACTTTAGTTTGCGGTATTGCATCCATTTTTCATCGCCAGTAAGGATTCGATGAAAAATAACTTCTTTTTGTTATTTTTCATCGAATTGTTTAAGGTATTTCGGACATGAAAAATCGTCTTTAAAAGTCTCTCGGCTTCAGGTCTTGTGGTACCCAATTTCCTTGCTTTTACATGAAACTTCTGCTTGAATGCCTCATCTTGAACTTGGCAATAAACTTCGTCGAGTAATGCCTCCTACTCATTATCTTCGACCGTTTTGGGCTGACCTGAGCGGCCTTTGTCTCCTGTATCAAAATCATCATTGCTGAGTGGCAAAAAAACATCTCTCGCATGTTGAAATCAATGGAACAAGCTTCGTTGAGCCTGCTCCAGCTGCACTTTTTTCAAATTGAAGAAGTAAAGCAAAACTTTCGGCAAGTGATGCCTTGCTGGCACAAAATTCGACATTTTTAAAGAAAAATCTTTGCTGTTTACCCTATTTCTTTCAAAGACTAACAAGGAAAGACCCCCAACGCGGACCGGCAGATCTTAATAGAGCAGAATCATTTAAAAAGCATTTTTTAGCTGGCCAAACTCATTTTTAAGGGTTAATAAATGGGGCAAAAAGGCCCAATTTTCGGTTTTTTGATTTATAAAACGAAAGTTGAAACTAAGGAATTTCAAAGATTATAATGTTTGGATTTTTACGGTGGGTCTCATACTGTATGTTTAACTTTAACTTAACTAAAACCAAAATAAAATGTCAAAAAAATGTACACAAAACAACAACAAATTTTTGGGTTAACTATTAACCTAAGTTTAAACCTGCAGTATGAGACCCACCGTTAATGTTTTTAATTTACAAACTTACTTTTGTTTAGTTTTCGAATTACGATTGTATTCAGTAACGATTTACTTATTAATTTCTATTATTCTTCACTATCATCAGTATCTTAATCACAAACAATAGCCAACAGGGATCCTTCGTCTTCTTCATTATCAAAATGAGGGAAAAAGATAATGAAGGAAACGAAGGATCCCTGTTGGATATTGTTTGTGATTAAGATACTGATGATAGTGATGAATAGAATAAATTAATAATTAAATCGTTATTGAAACCAAGCGTAATTTGTTACAAAAACTTTATAAAAATAAGTCTGTAAATTAAATCATTAAAGAGCGGAACATTATAGTTCTTGAAATTCCTTAGTTTCAACTTTTGCCAATTTAAAAAAGAAAATAAAAATTATCAGGAAAAATACGAGATAAGGTTCTAAAATATTAAATACAAAAAAATCTATTAAATTGTAATATTAGGTGTAAAAACTTAAATTTAGAAAAATTTAACTAACATTGTTAATTGACTGGGTTGCACTAATACTAGCCTAATGTACTCATCTGGCATAGGAATTATTCACCCCCCAAAAAATGTGTTGTAAAGTGTTATCAATAGATGTTCTAGATAAAATCATAATGTAAAAAAAATTTTAAAAATCTCCTGATATTGTATTATCAATTTCAATATCATAAAATTTTCCATAATATCGGAATTATTTCTATGTAGTGCCAAATGCTTTGAGCCTGTTACTACTTTCATTTCGCGTTAGAATTATTCACCCTTAAAGTAGTTTTGCATATGTGACAGCGCATAGAGAAAGGGACCTAAGGGTAAAAAAATCAATTTTTTTTTTTTTTTTTTTTTGATGTGGACAACATCTGAGCATCGAATGAGACCGATCCCATGCCCCAAAAGTGTTCCCTCCCAGAGATATGCGCGTTTTATGAAAGTGAAGTCGACGATTCTAAGGTTATGTGAAAAAATTTTCGTACTAAGAGAGTAATATTCACGATTTAAAAGAATTATAAATGAGTATTTATTATAATTCACAATTAATAATTTCAGAAAATAAAGCTGGATTCGAAAAACCGCGAGCAAAATTGATATCAAACTCATGGAAACAGCGCGCTAGGTAGAAAACAGTAAAAACCAACTACACAAAACAAGAGATAGGGACGACCTACGCGCGTCTCCAAGGTTGACCAACACGTTCCTGACGTCATGAGATGTGTCGCTTTCAAATGAGACCAACACCAACACGCTCAGTGATGGTACACCAAAGATACACGTATTTAAATCTTTAAAATGGCTCTCCTGCACAAAACCGGTTTTTACCCTTAGGTCCCTTTCTATTTTGCGCGTCACATATTATATGTAGTATAGTACCGCACGGATGATAATGGAACGGGATTTGGATCCATCATCCATTAGCATCTTTACGGACAGTCTTGCTGCTTTGAAAGCCCTGGAATCCGATACTGTCGGATCGGGGTGTGTGCGGCACTATATTGAATCCCTCGACCGTATTCGTCGGCACTCGGTAAGGCTGGCGTGGGTCCCTGGACACGCTGGGGTTGCGGGGAACGAGCTGGCTGACGAGTGTGCGAGGAATGGCTCCGAGTCGGTCGAGGATCCTGTGCAAACGGAGGTCCTGGTTCCTCTGGTGGAGCTATTCGGTGTGATAGTGGATATATCGGATAGGGAGACGAGGGCAAGGTGGACAACCTTGACCAATTGTAGGATATCTCGGAACCTATGGCCACTGCCTGATCCGGGGAGGACAAAGATTCTTCTTGGTTTTGGCAAGTGGACGATCGGAATGCTGGTAGGAGTCCTAACGGGACACTGCGCAATTGGCCGAATGGCTGTGCGTTGGGGTTACGCCCAGGCGGACTACTGCAGGGGCTGTGGGGACGAGGAGGAGGAGGAGAGAGTGCATCATCTGCTGTGCGAATGTCCGGGACTGAAGGAGCGGCGACTCAGCTTTCTGGGATGCAGATTCTTCGACGACCTGGACAGTCTACGCGATGTTTCCCTGTCTGGTCTTGCGAATTTTTTGAGGGGATCGGGATGGTTTTAGATTTCTTCGGGTCGTGGTATTTCTCTCCATGCGGATGAGGGGGAGTTTAAGGGAATCGCAATGGGCCTTGTGGCCTCCGAGTGAACTCGCCGTTCTGGCGGGCTCCCATTCAACCTAACCTAATATATATAGTAGAGCGACTCACCTTATATGGACAGAAAAAAAGTAAAAAAAGTGCCCCTCAAAATAAACCTTGGTTTGTTTTATGATGATTCCCAAAATATTTCTGGTCACGAGCTGGATAATTTTTAAAAACGGTATTTTTTTAGTTTTTGTAAGAAATTTGAACCTTAGCTGAAGACAACATACTCAATATGGGTATAATATGAAAGGTGCGTCCAGTATATCGTCACCTTCATCCGCGGTTCCAGCAATTAATATAAGGGGGAAAATCATACGCCACAGTAGACAAATACATTGAGTTGGCCACTGAGGCGTATGATTTTTCCCCTTATATTAATTGCTGGAACCGCGCATGGTCACCTTAAATGCAAACGAACGTAACTACACTTTTATTTTTTTACAGGAGAGGCAAAAACCGTTATAAAAGCAATAATAAAGTATTTTTTGCAATTTTAAAATTTTACTTTTAGTATGGAGACTTATTTATTTTTTAACAATTTTTGTTTTGTTTTTATATATTTAAGTTTTTATGTTAGTTACGTCCTTTTGATTTACTTTTTTCTGAATGAAGAAAACGTAACTACACTAAAGCCATTTTTAGATGTAGAACGCCACAAAAATTAACACATCCATGTTATGTTAGTAAATTTTTCAAGCTTTTTAATAAAAATATTTATTTACATTTTAATTTAATTTAATTTTTTTTTAATTTGCATTTTTATATTTTATTAAAAAAAGAAAAAGTATTTATGTTATTCATTTTTAAAATAAAAAAAACACATGTATTTTTAATATAGATATTTGAGTAATTTTTAATGAAAAATAAAATTGACACATTACGGGTAATTACCCAGATCGCAGGTAATTTTTTCTTTCATGGCTGGAGCGCGGGTAATTGCTTTCATATTTAGTTTTTGGGTACACAATTAAAAAAGACTTCAATGCATGAATTGGAAAATTGATATTTTCAGACTTTTTAATTAATTAAATAAATTAAAATTAACTCCGACAGTTCAAATAAGGTGAATTTGCTTTTTCAGGTAATTAATTTAAAAATTTCTGCTGTAATTTATTATATTTCTTTAATATTTTCTTAAATTTGTGAAAACGTCTGCTAATCTCCACATAAATTATTTGATTTTCAAATGTGTTGTTTTGTAGGGGAAAGAATTTTATTGAAAAATTTAAGAGACTCAGGGGAAATAACGGATTTTTTTTTTGGATATGGTGAACAAGATAATAGGCTTAAATCAGTAAATTATATCTAAGCGTACATAAATTATGATATAATTTTAATATCGTTCACATTTTGAAATCATAATTTATTCCTATTAGAGAACTTTTTAAGTTCCAAAACTATTCTTTCTCAAAAGTATATCATTAACACCTCTAATTTAGCCCCGCAAAATGGGAGAGTTGTAAATAATAGCCGAAAAATTGCCTTTTTGTAAGTTTTTGGATGATGTTTGGGGTTCTAACTCTTAAAATTGTAAAAAAAAATTAGAAAAATTCTATAAAAGGGGCCCTGCAGGAGAAACTGCTAAAACTAGCAGAATTGGCTTGCTAAATATTAGTAAGATAAAAACAGCAAGAACAAAATTTTAGCTATGTTTTAGTTAATTGCAAATAACAATTCATTTTGCTA
This sequence comes from Leucophora obtusa, assembly GCA_949987735.1. NCBI lineage: Eukaryota > Metazoa > Arthropoda > Insecta > Diptera > Anthomyiidae > Leucophora > Leucophora obtusa. The sequence continues at coordinate 169,434,187 of OX465297.1, read as the reverse complement.
AAATTAGCAACAAATTTCACTTAATTTTAGTCAACTAAAAACATCATAAATTTTTATATTTTTCATAGCATATGTAGATTTTTTTAATACTATTATTAAGAAACTATTATTATTTTTTTTTTTTTTTGTATTTTAACAGGAAAATTCTTACTTTTATTCAACTAAATTTTTTATTATTCTTTATCTAAGTTCATGGATACAATATTATCCTTACATACTAGCAACTTATATATATCTAAAACTAATTATTTATAATAATTTATTTAAAAGAGTTTTAAACTTAAAAATACTCAGAAAAAGTTTTTCTGATTTCAGCAGGGTAAATTTTCATTTGAATTCTACTAAAATATAACTAAAATTTTGTAGATTAAATAGAGTTTTTCTTGCTGTTTTTTTCTTACTAATATTTAGTTTTTAGTTAGTTTTTGTTTTTTCTATAAGTGTGGGAAATTTCATAATTTTGTGGTAATTTTTTCTAAACTTGAGGTTAATTTTGAATTCGTATTGTGGCACTGCTGACAAGCTCATTTTCTTAATACATGTGTTGGTATGTTTTCCATACAAGTGTGGAGTTACGTCTTTTTCATGCGCGGTTCCAGCAATTAATATAAGGGGAAAAATCATACGCCTCAGTGTCCAACTCAATGTATTTGTCTACTGTGGCGTATGATGTTTCCCTTTTATTTTAATTGGTGGAACCGCGCATGGTCTTTTTGCATTAAGAAATACATGCACTTGTACACTAATAAAAAAAAGTCCGTACAAATAGGTCAAAATTGTACTAGCGCAAATACATGTATTATTTCCTGTTATTTTAGCAAAATTTTGACCTCTTTGTACGGACTTTTTTAGAGAATATAACAGAAAAATTAGTTCAATTTAATCAGAACGCGTTTAACAGACTTTTGTACTAACTTTTTTTTATGAGTGTAGTTACGTCCGTTTGAATTTCTTTAATAAAGTCGCCGGTTTTGAACATGTAGTTTGATAAAATGAACCATAATCAATAAAAAACTTGATTTCGAATTTTTATGTAGTTACGTCCGTTTTTTTCTAATACAGGCGGCTAACACATTGTGTGCTAGTTGCTACAGTTCAATTAGTAGTGTCTTCATTAAATGTGCAATTTGTAGTGCACATTTTCATCAAATATGTTCGGGTGTTAGTAATGACCGTGACTTTAATATTTTAAAAACTTCTAGAAATGTAGTGTATAAATGCAATAAATGTGTTGAATCATCAAATGATTTAAATGTGATGGTGTCAATCCTTTCAAATGAATTAAAGGAATTAAAAACCAGTGTTGCCATTTCAGTGCTTTTCGGGTATTTTTTGGTGCTTTTTTCCTTTCCGTACCCGGTGATTTTTTACAAATACCTTTTTATAAAAAGCGGGTATTTATAGTGCTTTTTCAGATTTCTGGCAGTGCTTTTATTGCTTTTTGTACAGTTTATATTTTTGGTATATGTTCTCCTTTTTTTCAATTTTTCTTGAATTTTCTGTCAAAGTTGAAAAAATAATACGAAATATACAAAAAAATACATTTTTTAACAATGTTTGTAGTACAATTTTAAATAGCAACTTCGTTATATTTAAACTTCAAAATTTTGAAATATTAGTTTGGTGCTTTTTTACCCCTTTTATGGTTATTTTTTGAACCTTTTTTACACGATTTTACAAAGCTAAAATGTGTTTTTAAAATCTTGACTTAAATTGCCTTTTTACCCCATTTTTGGTAAATTTTTACCCTTTTTACCCGTTTTCACAATGCTCACAGTGCTTTCCTGCCTTAAAGAGTTGGCAACAATGTTAAAAACCCAATCCACGCATATGTAAACAAAAACAACGATATTGAGAGTGTTTCATCTACTAACAAAAAAAAAACGCATATAGAAATCTGTTTAATTTCAAAAAATAAAGAACAACAAAGAGGTCGTTCAACTTTGTGTAATTCTTTATCAAGTTCTGCAAATTGTAATTCGTCTAATGATCATCGTACGAGTATTAAAGATAATGCTGTTGTTGTAACTGCTGAACCGATTGATTGTGATCTATATGCTAATAAACCCAGTGTAGAAACGGTAATGACATATCATTATTTTTTGGACTACCAGTAATGACACCCACTTACCTTCTGCAATATTTTAAAACATATAATAATGGGTTACTGATAATGACATATTTTTATCATTATTTCAAAGAGAAAATAATTTTCTAAATTTTTTTGAAAATTTTTTGAAATCTATTTTGAGACTCAATATTTTTTAAACACTGGTAAGGATATATGTAACCACATATTTTTCGATTTTTTGTATGTTGGCGAGTAAGCTTACTTGTGTGCAGCAGGTCAATTATGTTTTTATCTATTAAATATTACATGTCGATATAGCTCAGATGGTAGAGTTATTGACTAGCAATCTGTAGACCCAGGTTCGATTCCCGCACCCGTAAATTTTATAAAAAAAAAAACAATAAAAAATATTTTTTTTTATATAATTTATTTTTTTGAAAATCTATTTTAAGACTCATTATTTTTGTCAGTACTGGTAAGTACATAGGTAAGGATATATTTTTTGATTTTTCGTATGCTGGTGTGTAACCATAACTCATTATTTTTCGCGACATCGCCATATAAAGGTAATAAGAAATGTAATAACAAAAGTAACTAGTTACCATTACCAAGTATGTAGTTACATAACCACATATCTGGTAATGATTTTCTACACTGGGAAGTGCGAGTACGAAGAGCAAGTCTTTGTTTTTCTGATAGTTCTATTAATTATGCTGCTACTGCTAATAGTAATACTCATCTCTTAAATGCTTATGCTAAACCTGTTACTGCTGCTGTAAGTTAAGTGCTGATGCTGTTTTTGTTACTTGTAAACTAATTGGTCATAATGTGAACGCAAATAAATCTAAAATATCTGTAAACTCTGTTAGTTATGCTGCTATTGCTAAAGAAAAAAATTATGATAATGTTAACCCTGAAGCAGAATTAAGTATTATAGCAACAAATTCTGGTTGGATGACTACAAAATCAAAAGGGAAGTATAAATCTATTGTTATCGGAGATAATAACAGCAGTGATTTAGAGGTTATTGCAAATACAAAATATGCTCATATATCCTCTTTTAAGCGTAATAATACTGCTGAACAAGTTTTACAATACGTTGAAAAACATGCCAACATTGCGAAAAATAATTTGAAATGTTTTAAACTTGTTAAAAAGGATGCTGATATGAATAGTTTAAGCAGAATTTCATTTAAAATTGGAGTCTCTCCCGATTTATATGATAATCTCTTTGATCCCTCCTTGTGGCCGACTGATGTAAGAGTGCGGCCATTCAAGTTCTTATTTAATACTGTATTTTAATGTGTCTTAAAATTAATATAATATTTTTTTTTATGTTTAAATCATAGTCTGTAAGGAAATAATGTTCCATAGACTGAATAAATAAATAAATATCCTGACATGTGATATTTTCAAGGATATTCTATAAAAAAAAAAAAAACAAATTTTTGACTCTTTTGTACGGAGATATTTGTGATACATATCATAATCTATAGACGATTTTTTTGAAATTCGTGATTTTCCTCGTTTTATCTAAAATTCAATGTGGTGGAAACAACATAATCTAAATAGAGGAATATGGATACCAAAACTTTTCTTTTGACAAGCAAATCATCGCTAGGTGGATATAGTTTCGAATTTTTTAAATTTCATACATTTTTCACGGTGTATGCATGTTGTCTTCAGCTAATACTACGTTCACAGTACGAGTGTTAAACACGTTTATGTAAAAGTTAAACATATTAGTTCACACTTAAAAATGAAGTGTTTAAGTTAAACATCTCGAACAGATGTTCGTTAACAATTGTAGAAAAAAAAACAAAAATTTGACAAAATTTCCCAAAAGGTAGTTTTTACTTCGGCCGGAGGCAATAATTAATAATTTTTGGCATTGTCCAATGTTATAATTGTTATAAAAAGTGAAATAACATCATCCGCCCCAGTCGGAAACAATATTTTTCAATTTTTGGTTAAGGGACAACTTCATGGCTGTTTTTGGATTTTTCGTTCACCGGAAGCAAAGTTTAATTAATTGTTTTGTTGATATATCACTTTAATAAGAAAAAAACACATTTTAACTGGTTTTTATTTAAACTTAGTTTATTTTATTCAATTTTAATTTTTTTATTTTTCTTGTTGTGTCTTCTTATGCTTCAAGTCTTTATGTCTTCTTATGCTTCATTCAACACCAATTGATATCAATTTTATCGTGTTCAACAACGTGTTTAAAAATTAAACACGATAATTTAGCGTGTTTAAGGGTAGGAAAAATGTACTGTAAAACATCTCACTTAAACATGTTTAACGCTTAAACACGTCAAATCGAGTTAAACACGTATATGTGAACGCCGTATAAGATGCAAATTTATTACAAAAACTAAAAAAATACCGTTTTTTGCTAGACCAGAAATATTTTAGGAATCATCATAAAACAAACCAAGGTTTATTTTGAGGGGGGCACCTTTTGTATTTTTTTCGTGAGTCGGTCTAATATAAAGTAATAAATAAAGATTCAAATACCCAAAATTTTTAGGGAAAATGTAAAAATCCGCTCCAGGAATTCCCGAAATTTTTTTATGAATAGAAATACTAGTCAACAGTTTTTTTAACAATGCTTTAAAAACGAAAATTGCACAAAAAATTGCGAAATTATTAGAATTTCAATGGAAATTTCGATATAGTTGACTAACTTTACAGATTTTATTAGGCAGACTTATCTCATAGCAACCTACAATTTATTGTAGATTTTTGAAAAGTCAATTTTTTAAATCATTTTTATATCTGTAAGAGACTGCCAAATAAATATTAAATATTTTTTCATGAAATCTGAGTAGGCCTAATATCTATACATATTTTGTAACGCTCATCCACACTTAACCACATTGACCAACATGTCAGTTTGTTGTTGATGCTTGTAACCCTAGCAAACATTTTATAGTAAATAACACATACAAACCTACACAAACATAAATTCAAAAAGATACACAAACTAATATGTTTAAAAGTTATATTGCAATAAAAGGCGTATAAAAATATTTTGTCGTATTGAAAAATATGCATGTGGTACATTGTTAGGTAAATATTGTTAACCCTATAATGCACAAATTTTATATTGCAATAACTTTTAAAGATAAACAACAAATGCATTTTTAAAATATAATTTTATTGCATATTTATTTAAAAATTATCCAGTACTAAAAAAGTTAGGATAAATTCAACTCAACCCTCTAACCGGCCTAACCTCTTTTGCAATGAAATTTATACCATGTGTTCCTCACGAAAAATAAACAATAAGTTCTTCTACAAAATTTTTTTTCGTTGCCTACTTAAGGGTGAATCTCGAAAACTAGCGCATAAAAATTACTAGGTTTAGGCATAAATTACTTCTCTTACCAAGATGTAATTGCAATAAAAAAATTACATTTTTTGTGCTGTTACTTAGAAGGATGTAGCGATTTTCGTTTTTCGAAAAACGCGAAATTGAGCGAAAACGCACCAAAACTTCAATTTATATTATTCAAACTTATGAACTTTGCTACCTATACCAAATATTATTGTTTTACCAAATTTCAGAAAAATCCGTCCATTCGTTTTGAAGTTAAGGCGATGTCCTTTAAAGGTATCCTTATGGAATCCTGTGCGTCCTTGGACCAAAATAAGGAACTTTTTCAATAGCTTAAGCTCCAGTCTTACTTCATGATCACTATCAATTGTTTTATTCAATTTTAATATATTTTTAAGATTTTTGAAAATCTTGGTTGTTTTAAAATATTAAATTTTTGAAATTTTACGAAATTTTATCTTTGACACTTTCTCGCTTCCAAACCGTGCATTGTATACAAAAAAATTCTTCACAAAAAATTTAATAAATTTTGTTTTCTGTTAAAAAAGCATAATTTCTTGTTATAAAATACTCCTTTGGCGCACTTCTGGTCAATTTAATATACCCCGCCTGGAGGCGGGCTTGCCGGATAGAGGATTAAGTCAAAATTTTTAAAGCAAAATTTCTACTTTAAGAAATAGTTAAGGTGGAATTCGTTCTAAGTTCTGACTATAAAACTTACCCTTAACTATTTGTATTTGATTTGCGGTTTTTGTATTATATCTTAGTAAAAAAAACTATTTTTGGTGAACATTTTTTACAAATACCCAGTTATTCGATCGTTGCAAGGGGTTGTGGGGTTTAAGATGACTTTTTAGAAGAGCCTTTTCCAAAACATATCTTTTTCAGAGTAGGTTTCTATTTTAAATCTGGGCGTAAATAAATTTTAATTTTGTATATCCTAATGATGCTGCTACACAAAACTATTAACGGCTTTTAACACTCTAATTCAACACCTAAATATAATATTTGGTCGATTCGAAAAGCATTAAGTAAATTTCTCTCAGCTTCAGCATTTTCAAACTATCAATATTATGGTGTATCAAATTGAAGAATTTTCCTTTTAGTTTATTATTTACTTTAGCGTAATAAGCAAAACAAATCTCAAAAAATGTCCACGCCTCTGCCAAAAGCATTTATTTTATAAATAAATGTATATCACTCACGCACATCGGAGATATATTTAATAAATTTTTCAAAAAATATTTGCATAAAAATTAGGGCGTCCCACCAAAGATAATATATTTAAAGTAAAATACTATAAAATGTTGAAACTAAAGATTTTATAAATAATTCTGCCAATTCTTACTGGAATATAATTTTGGAATAATTGTTGATAATATGGAATGGAATATGGATGGAATTTTTCATAAAATATTGTGAAAAATTTAATTATATTTGCTAAAAGTTTCATAATTTCATAATATAATATGGGGTCACCTCTAAAAACTGTTCTTTCTTGCAAAATTTCAAGCGAAAAAGTTTCCATTTGCAAAAGTTATCACAAAAAATACATTTTTTACTAAGGTTAGTATCGTAATAAAGGCACTTTAGTATCTTAAAATGTCTTTAGTACAATACTAACCTTAGTAAAAAATGTATTTACTGCCACAACTTTTGCAAATGGCAACTTTTTCGCTTGAAATTAATTATTGGATCATACTTACCAGGAAAGTATCCGAGTAGGTTCTATGCAAGCTTAATGAAATTGGGATATGTATTCTTTTAGGATTATAAAATAGAATCACGTTTAATAAAAAGAGAAATCAAAAAACCTCTTTTTGTATGCAAAAATGTCTGAAATTAAACTATATTTTTAAACAGAGTTAAAATGCCCGAGAATATAAAAAAAATTTATACCCACAGTTCCCGTATTTCTGATCCAGTGTTGCCACGAAAAATTTTAAATATTGGTCAACGAAAATGAATATCGAAAAAATCTCGGACACCGCCTCAACTAAATTAAATGGGCATTATTATGAGCAGATTTGAACTAACACAAAAAAGTGTATAGTTAAATAAAACAAATAAATATATAATAACATGTTGCGACATCTTTTGTGAATTGGTAGATGCGTCCCTAAAGAGCTTTCATTTAATATCCAATTTGTGTATTTTTCACTAATATTGTATGAAATAAATTAAAGAAATAAAAATAGGTTCATTTTTGAGCCCACATTTTAACCTATAAACGTGAGATCGGGCAGCTCGAAAAAACACGTGTATGTTATTTTTTTCTCCTCTCTCCCATATCCGAATCTAATTTAAAATTTCAAGCGCCAAATTTTAGCGATTTGAGCTGGTGATTAATGAAGCCATTTTCTCTCTTGAACTCCGATTTTACAATGTTCTTATGGCAATTTCAATCAAAAATTCCAAAAAATACATTATCAGTGTTTAGTGTTTCAATTTGATTCGTTCTCCGTTGCATTCCATATCGGTCCACTTTTATTTCAATTTCAATCGTCCTTCATTTCATTCAATTTCGTTTCACAATTTTGGTGTTTATTTGCATTTAGTTACCATTCTATAATGTTTCCATTCAAGTCAATTAAATTTAATCGATTAGAGGTTGAGATATGTTAATTTGACATTTAAATCGCAAACCTCTCCGCAAAAGACTTATAAATCCCTTTTTTATAGAATAGCCCTTAAAATGGGGTATGTCTGAATATGTGTGGACATGGTATATAATCCGTTGGACCTACTATGCAAAACCTTTCATATGATACCTATATATTGTATATATTATCTTTAGGTGAAAAACAAAATTATTCCAAAAGCCAAAAAAAGGAATTTCTTAAAAACGTTCCAGCTCGTGAGATGTCATTCCTATACTTAAAATGTTTTGGGAATCACCATAGAACAAACGAATAAAAATTTTGAATGTGGCACTTTTTTACTTTTTTGCTGTCCTTATAGAGTAAGTCGCTCTAATAATCATGTCTTAAAATATTTAGTAATGTTTATGTGATATCTTATGAAAGTGGAAAAGTAAGATATATTAAAACTGTCCTTCCTGCGGTACGTTTTTGATTAAAAATAATCTAAACTCGACACTTTTTTATTTTTTGTCTATTTCCAAAAGTGTACTTGTTTTGTAATCTGTTAGTCAAAGTTTATAAAAAACCAGCTGACACATATGGGTTATCCGTTAAAGAATAAAATTTGTGAAGTGAATAAATAAAAAATGTATAAGACTTCAACTTTTTCATGGCCCACGTATACTCATAAAAAAAATTAGTACAAAATTCTGTTAAACGCGTTCTGATTAAAATGAACTAATTTTTCAGTTATTTACTCTAACAAAGCCCGTACAGGTCAAACTTCAGCTAAAATAACAGGAAATAGTACATGCACACAGAAAATTAACTGGTTGGAAATCGGTTGGAACACTAAGAACTCGCTTGTTACACCATAAATATAATTCTAACTATGAAATTTTCTAAATTGAAACCGTCTAACTTTTCTAATAATTCATGATTATGTAATACTAGCAAATGTTAGGTGTTATCCTCAATAATTTGTGAAATCAAACATTTCTTATTCAAAAAAATAGTTATGAGAATAATCGGTAGACGCTGCCGCAAAAAAAATAATAATTATTCATTACAACCGCAAGGGGGTAGTAACAAAGATATTTAGTATTCCATATTAATTAAATGTCAATTTGAAAATATTTCAAATAAGCTTTTGTTTTTTAATAAAAAAAATTAATTACATGGATCGTATAAAAGGATAAAAAGCACAAAAAAGATAACAAATTGCATGTAAGTTACATTATAAACAAGAACATTCACAAACCATTTACAAAAAAACTGATTTTTTGGTTTTCCTTTTCAGATGCAAAATATTGTTACTGAAACAAAATTTCACAAATCTATATAGATTAAAATGCTACTGCTTCTCCAAATAGTTGTATATTTTCAGCCGAAACAAACAATAGGAGTAGTTTGCATATCTCTATATGAGTGGTAAAGAATTTTGGGATTTCTGAAGTAAGTGAAGGGAGCTCTGAATCTGATATTCTTCTTAAATGTGCAAGTCTTTAGAATCTGAATTGTTTTTCTTAAAAAGAACCTATTTGATCTAATATGAGATCAAAAGAGACCTAATAAGAATCTGAGCTCTTTTTATATGTTCATAAAATGTACACAGCATCTAAATTGTTGTCTTACACCAAAAATAGTCTCGCTTTAAATAATTTGGACTCCTCGAATCCTGAAATATTTGGTCTATAAAAGTGTGTACAACTTTTAAGACTTTGTTATTATAAAAATCCAAAGACTCTGATCAATATTTGTGTATTTATTTTATTGTATTTTTAGTTTTTGTTCTATTTTAATAAACAAAAATAAAAAGTAAAACAAATCTAAAATATTTTTTTTTTGAAAGGGTGTAGGATTTTTTAAAGTTTGATTGTAATAACTGAAATAAATTTTATATAACTTGGTGTTCACAACTGAATATATCAATTTTCATTGCCGAATCTTTCAGGAATGCTGAACAATGCAGCATTTAATTTAAAGATAGTTGTCGTAACCGCCACAATTCGATTGTCAACAAATTCGGTTACCATAACGAATCTGTTTTCTAGGTGTGTATTTGCGCCAATACAATTTTGACCTATTTGCACGAACTTTTTTTATAAGTGTAGTTTGTTGCCCACACTTAAAATATTTCGTACTCGCATGTAAAGACAGCTGCAAATTTATTTAAAAACAAATTAAATTTCACTTCAAAATAAACAACTATCTTTTCATTAAATTCAACTTACACTTTTTTTTTTGACTGTAAATAAAATGAACCCAAATTATTTAAAACAACTTAAAAAAATGACTTATACCCACACAGAACAGAATCGTTGTGGCAACCGAATTAGTTGCCAACCGAATGTTGGTAGTCAGACGTACTATCACATTATTCGGTTGCAGCTATCTATATTTACAATCATAGCTACTATCCTACTACAATATAAAGAAGTTGTTACAATCGAATCGAATTTAACATTCTGTAGATCCAACCGAATTCTTAAGAAATCACAATCGAATTAAATAAAACACCGTTTCAATTATGTTTTTTATTTATTTTATTAATTAGTAGAACATAACAGAAATATTACAAAAAAAAAAAAAAAATAACAAAATACGAAATCTAAAATATTAACATTATTATTATTATTATTATTAAAGAAAAACAGAAAAACCTTTAGATATTGAAAATTCCCAGATTCCGAAGACTTTTTCCTTAAGCAAAACCCTCCGATTCTGAACACATTTTCAGAGACAAAATCCTTCAGATTCTAAACACAATCTCCTAATGAAACCCCTGCCAGAACCTGATGGTTTTCCTTCTGGAAAAAGTCCTCAGATACTCACTCTTTGAATGTTTACACCATGTTTATTAGCTGGTTTTGTTTTTGCGACCAGGCAGGAAACGTTATTTAGTATGATGCGCTTGATTCACATTCAATATTTGGATACCATGTGTTAATTAGTATTACGTTACGTTTCAATACCATTCTCAAAACCTATATAACAGGACATTTTTTGCCGGGACACCCTAATGCATATGAGTGTATGTGTCTGTCTATATAAATGTACGAACAGTTGTGGTATAAGTCGAAAAATATTGGTGAGTGCTAAAAACTCATGATGCTGGTGGCACTTGAGGGCTCATTTAAAAAAAATTTATTTATTCCAGTTGATTGCAATGTAACCGCAAATATTTGGAGCACAACAGTAACAAAAAATACGAGTAAAAAGGTTAAAGTCGGGCATGCCGACTATACAATACCCTACACCAGTCTGGTTGAAAGCCAACTAATGTTTGGATCCGAAATTCGAATGGGTTAAAATGGGACTTGTGTCAAAATTTTCTATAATGTGAGTCAGCGAACCAAATTTCATTAAAATATCTTAATATTTGCGATCTGCAGTTTGTAACCAAGCCAATTTTGGGGGGACCCTTATATGGGCACTAGGTCTAAACATGGACCGGTGTTAACCAAAATTAATAGGCTTCTTGTTTGGGCTGCTATAGGTCGGTGTACCAAATTTCATCAAAATATCTTAATATTAGCAACCTGCAGCGTATAAACAATATAATTTTGAGGGGACCCTTATATGGGCACTAGGTCTAAACATGGACCGATGTTCACCAAAATCAATAGGCTTCGTCCTTGGGCTGATGTAGGTCGGTGTACCATATTTCATCAAAATATATTAATATTTGCCACCAGCAGCGTATAAACAATATAATTTTGGGGGGACCCTTATATGGGCACTAGGTCGAAACATGGACCCATGTTCACCAAAATCCATAGGCTTCGTCCCTGGGCCAACATAGGTCGGAGAACCAAGTTTCATCAAAATATCTTAATATTTGCGACCTGTAGAGTGCGCACAAGAATTCATGGACAGACAGACGGACGGACGGACGGACGGACGGACAGACGGACATAGTTAAAACGAAATAAAAAAAAAATTCTAAGCCCATCGGTATACTATAAGGTGGGTCTAGGACCAATATTTTTTGGTGTCGCACACATCATCACAAACTTATAATACCCTGACCACATAGTGGTGTAGGGTATAATAAAATAAAAATTTCACACATCAACTTCATTAAAATACCAATACATTTAAAGCTACAACATTTACTATATTGTTACTTTTTGTTTTTGTTTCTCTGTGTGCTCTATTCCTTTTTATGCAACCAAAGTTTCTCAAATTCATTATTGGAATTGTGTTGTAAGTGTAACAGTAATGTTTTGTTGTTGTTAATGTTGCTGATGTTGTTTTACTTTATAAAATACACATAAAACTCAAACAAGTTTACACATTAGCTTTAACATTTTTTTGTTTTTGTTTTCAAATGTCCGACCATAAAATATGCAACAATGTTGATTGTATAAAAAACAATTCATCATTTTGTTCCAAAATGTTGCCAAATCGTTATGATCGAAAAAAAGCTTAAAACCGTTCACTTAAAACCGAAACGATGCGGTTGTCGGTATTTTAGGGAAAACGGTATTTCAGTTATTTCGGTAACGGTATTTTAAGGGTAACGACCGTCAGTTATTCTAGTGCATACCAAATTTTTTTTTTTGCAAAAATAGACCAACTAAATTTATCAACTCAATTAATGTAAAATACTCAATAACCAAAGTTATTTGTTCATTTATTTCGGTAACAGTATTTTAACGGTATCGACATTTCATTAATTTAGGTGTCGCTTTTTTAAGTATAACGGTATTTCAATTATTTCGGTAACGGTATTTTAAGGATAACGGTATTTTGGTTATTTCGGTGACGTATCTTAAGGATAACGATAGTCAGTTGAAAGGATTTTGAATCGATAACGGTATCTTAGCGGTATTACCTGCTTTTAAATTAAAGAGAAAAGAATTCCGAAAGGCAATATTTCCTTAAAAATATGCTAAAAAAATGCTTAAACAAAATAATTTACAGCTCAATTGGCCTTAATGATTACTATATTTATGAGAGTGTTTGTAAGTTTTATGGTTTAAGTTTATTTTTGTAATTAAAAAAAAAAAAAGTTTAATTAATAAATGCTTAAACACTTTTACACAACTCGTTTACAACTCACTCAGATAGACTTATACACTAGTATACAAAATATAAATTTCTTTTTTTTAAAGTATTTTCCTCAGCTGAACTCGAAATTCACACTATGAGGGTGATCCTGTAAATTTTTGCAATCTGTAAAAATGTCCACATGCTACGTCACTACAATGCTAGTGCTAAGAAGGCTGCTCTAGCGATTATTTAAACCAAGAAAATATTTAATAGACCCATTTTCATATAGGTTAGACCTGGCTGCTAAATACATTTATCTGTGCTTTTTCATCAAAAATAATTGGCGCGGAATAAGACCCAGCAAAAAAAACAAATTGGAAATAATGCTTTACAAACTTCTCTCACTGATTCACAGGTATCCGTTACTGTATTTTTGCTACTTTTTTAGAAGTTATTCTGAACAACTTCAAAAAAAGCACTTCTTTCTTTGCTTCCAAAGTATCCGTTAGTGTATTTTACAGCTTTTTTAGAAATACTATTGAACAACTTCCAAAATATCACTTAAGTATTGCTTCTAAAGAGTAATTGCTCTAAAAGTGATCCTAAAAAGCGATTTTGATATCATTTGGCAGCGGGACCAATAGTTTTTTTTTATTTTTTTGTTAAATTCTTTTTTTATTCTATTAATGTTTTTTTAATATTCATAATTAATTTGTTTAAATTGAAAATTTTTTAATTTTTAGAAATATGTAGATATAAAAAAAGGTGAGCAATTATATTTTAGGCACCTGTAAAGATAATACTGAAACAATATTGAATTGGAGTGACCTTTTACACTTGATTAAAAAGTACTTTTATTGAAGAGAATAAGGAACAATATCTCGTAGTAAGAAAGTGGTGTTTTTATGCCGGTCAACTTTCATATCAAAGAATATCTCAGCGCTAGAAAGCTAGATTAGCAATCGTGTGGTCGCAAGTGCGATACCCGGTGGCGGCAATAAAAAATTTTGTAAAATAAAAAAATATAATTTTTTTCCGAAGAATTATTTTTTTTAAATTTTAATTGCTAAAAAGAGCTTCATTTGCACTCGTTCAAAAAGAACTGAAAATATGTTGAAGTGGGACAACTCTCCTATGACAACTCAGTATTAAAATCATTTGTGTTTATATTAAAAAAGAAGTAGGTGCATCTATATCATCAATTGTAGTGCGTTTTCTACTGCTTCGGCATATCAGTTTTTGCTGGCGATTTAATACGCCCGAAGGAAAAAAAAATAGTTCAATAGATACGTTATTTATATAACAAGTTGAGATTGGAAAATGCTTTGAAAACTGTTTCTTAAGAAGGGACAAATGTATAGATCATAATGTTAGACGAGTAGATTTAAAACAAAAATATTATTTAGCTAAAAATGTAAAATATTTCTTTTATATCTATGGTTTTGCAAACATTTTCGGGATGACCCTCATAAGTATTCAAACAAAGAGAGAGAGAGAGAGAGAGAGAGGGAAATAGACATAATGTTTTTAGTACGCTTTTTATGTTTGATACATCACAGAAACATAAAAAACATAGTTACATTCAGTGCGCAAAATAACTGTAAACTAGTGTAATAACACTTGTATACAGACCAACACGACTCATGTAGTAAAACTTGTATGCTCAATGATACATACTTTCTCAAGTCAGGCTAAAAGCATATTTCAGGTAGATCGAAAATTTAATTATATTTTCAAAATATAGAAATATTAGATATTATGTGACTAAAATATTACATCGTTCTGTGCAACGGTATTTTGTTAATAAGAGCTCAAAATCAAAATTTCAGATTGAGTTTTTTTTATTTTTGAATTTAAGCAGCGTGACCGTACCTCAAAAAAAGAAAGATCGCCGTACACCCTCCAATATGATGAATTTTTGGAAGGCGATTTCAAAAATTTTTTTTTTTTTGCCGAGCGTAGGGGTCGCCTTTTTTAATTGTTCGTTATTGCTTTGGCATGTAAAGTCGCATTTTAAAGTGTGATATATCGATTTTTTTGCCTCGAGGAGACCATTGTTTTGCTATAAAGAAAAAATGCAATAAAAAAATTTTTTTAAAGGCAACCCCTACGTTCGGCAACAAAAAAATAAAAAAAATTTCTGCTGGGTTTATCGAAAAACTTCCTTACCAAAAGTTTAATGATTTTTTGCGAGCTTTAATTTTCTGACATTAGGGTGGTAGATACAAGATCTGGTGGGTAAATACTAGAACAGGATACTTGAGGTCAATGGCCCTTAAAGCAAAACAATGGCCTCCTCGAGAGAAAAACATCGATGTATTACACTTTACGATCCGACTGTAAATGCCAAAGATATAACGAAAAATGTGAAATGGCGACACCAAAAAAAAATAAAAAATTTTTTGAAATTGCCTTGGAAAAATACTTCATATTAGAGGGTGTACGGCGCACTTTTTTCCCCCTGTAATGTGGTACGGTCTAGTGTGTTAAATATAAAAAGTTTCAAGAATTTTCCTTGTTTGGTTATCACGAATTAATAAGTTATAGCAAATTGAAAAATCAAAAATGAAAAACAGCTGAATATTAATCAGACCAAACCCTACGGGAAATTTTAACAAACTGTCACCGAACTGGCCCCTTTATATGAAATAGAGTGGTCACTTTTACATGGCGTTGTCATAGGAGGTGGAAATTTACCCCTTGTGACATGTCACAAGACACATCCTAGGACAGGTTACTGAACTCTCATAAAAAAACAAAGTTCAGGGACCTGTCCTTTGATTTGTCTTGTGATATGTCACAAGGGCTCAATTTCCACCTCCTATGACAACGCCATGTAAAAGTGACCACTCTATTTCATATAAACGGGCCAGTTCGGTGACAGTTTGTTAAAATTTCCCGTAGGGAAATGTTTACGTATAATCTTTCCCCGTTATTTTCAATTTCTTAAATCCCTACGGGAAATTTTAACAAACTGTCACCGAACTGGCCCCTTTATATGAAATGAACTGGTCACTTTAACATGGCGGTGTCATAGGAGGTGGAAATTGACCCCTTGTGACATGTCACAAGGCAAATCCCAGGACAGGTCCCTGAAATTGAGAGTTCAGTAACCTGTCCTAGGATTTGTCTTGTGACATGTCACAAGGGGTCAATTTCCACCTCCTATGACAACGCCATGTAAAAGTGACCAGTCTATTTCATATAAAGGGGCCAGTTCGGTGACAGTTTGTTAAAATTTCCCGTAGGGATGTTATAAAAATTTTATGTTGTTGGTAAATTATTGTAGATAGATACCTACCCAAATCGGATACAATTAACATCGGAACCACCAATTAAAATATATAATTTTTGATTTAGGATCCATCACCGCCAGCTCGGATCCGCCATTTTGAATTCAAATTTTTTAATTTCTGATTCATTATACGCGACCTTGAGAGCTACACAAGGAATAATTTATTTCCCAATAAATACAATTTTGAATTTCTGGCCGCTATTTCACATTCGTAATCTGCTTACTAAAAATTTCCCATAGTGGAAACTTTTAGTAAATCGGAGGATATAAGAAATTTAATAAAACAAATATTTGTCGTCAGATTGGAACCGACATTTCGAATTTCAAAATTCTAATTTCAGACTTGTAATCGGCGGCCCATGGACATATATAATTGATTATTTTAAGTCCAATATATTTAAAACTAAAAATTCATTACCGCCACCTTCGATCCGCCATTTTGAATATATTGTGTTTTTCAGATTCGCGGTCAGTAACTCCCAAACCTTTTTTTGTTAAACTTTTTAGTCTTACATACTCAAAATTCAAGTTTTAGCCAAAATATGTCGATACTGGCCCACAGTGTCATGAGTTGCAACTTCATTTCTTTTAACAATCATTTACCCTCTTTTGTATTTCATTTTATTAGTTCAAAAGTTTTTGTTAGGAGCTATTAATTTGTATTTTTTACTATTTAGTGGTATTACAAAGCTTAAAAATGTTAAATCTTTTAGGGATTTATTACAATGATTCTGGTTTAAGAAATAATATCATTTTGAATACAAAACTGTATTCCAAATATGTTCCAATTAAAAATCTATGAATAAATAAGTTACGATAACACCTCATAGGGGAATAATATAAATATGATGACACCTAAATTAAACTTCTAGATAATTATTTTAACAATTTCTATGAAATTTGTCTGTAAAAGTATATTGATATTTTGCAAACAAATCAGTTCGTTTACCTAGCAACATAAATAAAGAATTTCTGAATAATTACTAGTTGCAAGTTGCCCAACTTATAAAAAGAACATTAACATGCATTTTTAAGAAACATTCAATCAACCTAAACAAAATTCCTATTAATTTTGGTTTCATTAACTTGCAAAATATCAACATACTTATTTACGTTTTAACAAATAAACATTTTTAATTAATAAATATACGAATTTTTGTATCTTTTAAGTCAGTTGATAGATTGACTCAATGAAAAGTACTGCTAAAAGAGAAAAAACCAACGAGAGTTTTTTTTTTCAAACATTACAAAGTAGGAAGATTTCACTTATATATTCGTAAATAAAGAGAGCTGCTATTTAAAATGTATCTTATGCCAAATTTTGTCAAACAGGAACAAGAAAGGACTTATTTTCTTATAATTTTTTCGGCCTTCACTGAAAGAATTATCCTTCATGATATTAATGATATAATTTCATAGAATCAATGAAGAATTTCATTATGTATATAATATTTAAATAATATTATGAAATTTTTCATAATTTTTTTTTTCATAAAATTTCAAAATTTCGTTAAAAAAATTCATTGAATTTCATAAATTAGATTTTCATAAACTTAATGGAAATATTCTTTGTATATATGAAATTGTTCAATAGTATTTACTTTTTTTAATTTTTTTTTTTATGTTTTCGTCATTTCATTACTTTGTAAAAATTTTCGTACGATTAGAATTTTATATTAAACATTTAATTCTCAAATACAAAAGATTTATGTAACAATAAGGCCGAGTTTTAAAGACGTGCATTAATTTCCATACTGTGAGAATTATCTTATACAACTTTTATTTTTTTTTTTATTAATTTTTTATTATTAATTTTGGACTATGAATTTTTTTATAAATCATGTTAATTTTTTCGAAACATTAATAAGGAATTTCATTAATTGAATTAAGCTTATTATACAATTTTATGAAACCTTTTAATTTAATGAATTCTTTCATTGGATATATTTTGTATATCCGTAAAATATACTACAATTTTATTACGCTTTTTGCATTTGCTAAATACTTTTTATTTATCCACTCCAGCTTAGTAACGACAACAACCAACAATAATAAATAACACTGTGAGACAAATGGTAGGGGTCAGTGATCGGGAAGGGTTAAAACTACCGGGGAAAGTTATATCGGTAAAAAAGAAGTTATACGTTTCCCGACGGGTCACGTCTAGGAATCGAGATATATCGATTTGAAGTAAGTAACTATCATATAGGGGAAATTGTCACCTTTGGTGGTCTTTTTTCTTCATACATTTATTTTTACCGGCAAAACTGTTGAGTATATAGATAAACGTTATAAGAACAGATTAAAGGAATTGTAATTTTTAATTTTGAATATATTGTGTTTTTGAGCAAAATCGGACCAGTGGTTCTCGAGTTATGTCAAAAAAAAAGCCCACCAGAGGTGACAATTTCCCCTATATGATAGTTACTATATATCTCGATATATCTCGATTCCTAGCCGTGACCCAGCGAAACGCCAGGACACGTATAACTTGTTTTTGACCTATATAACATTTCCCGTTAGTTTTATCCCATCCCGATTTTGACTGTCACATAGTGTAATAGTAAAAGAAATTGCTTAAGAGGTTTTACGAAGCTCTTCATTGGTTGAATGATATATTCATTAGAGGAGTGACCTATTAATTTTGTGAAGAGTTTCATTAATTGTATGGACTTTTCATAAACATTGACTTAACGAAACCTGTTTCATAGATTCTATGAAAAGTTTCAATGGACGAGTTCCAGTGACAATTGAAACTACAATATGAAGGAATTCATTACTGAAATGATGATAATTCTTTCAGTGTTTAAATCCCCAAGGTACACTCTAATAAATTTTTGTTTAAATTTACGCTATTTATAGTAGGTAACTTTTTACCTATTATAATGTCTGTAAAATTACTATAGGTGTGTAAATTTTAAATTGTACACACATTGTGAATAATATTCATACACACAATGTGTGTAAATTTAAGCACAAAATGCTTGAGAACGCACATTTAAATTTATAAAAATATAGATAAAATTGCATATATTTTCATGCAGTCTTAAATTTTTATTATATATTAAAACTCGAAATGAGTGCATTTAGCACAATTTTTATTAAATAAAAATAAATTAAAAGGCATATTATAATTTTGAATGTATACTTATACATACATTCCTTCGATTATAATAGTTTTAGTCTTCCAAAATCCTTTCACAGAGCAATACCACAATAGGAAGTGCGCCCTTTTGAATTTCTTGAAAAAATACTGTATTACCGGTACCAATTTTCGCGCTGTTACGTGGGATATAACTTAAGACTGTTGGAGTTCTTACATCCCAGGAATGCCAATAGATCCTTATTGGTAGCACTGGTGGTTTTGCAAAATGACTTGGGGTCAGAGTCACTTACAGTACCATCAAATATTGATTCCAACATACGATTGTTAAGAGGCTGTATAAAGAGGGAAAATTGTCACAAATCGAAATAATTTTAAGTTAATTGATAAAATGTAACGTTACCTTTATGATAATATACCAAATATTTGCAGTAGGGAGAAGGATTTAATCAGCAGCAAATACCACATAAATTTAAAATTTATTTCCATGAGAAGAAGCAATAATATATGTACTCGTTTTTATAATTTGTTGTTTTTTATTTTTTATTATTTTTTTTAACAATTTTTTTGACAAGTTTATTGTTACCAATTAATGTTCGTATTTTTACACTTTATGCCTAATATTTGTTTTTAAGCACAATATAGTAATTGAGCACACAAAATGTGTATTTTTTAATACAAAAATGCCTATTAATACCACTATGCGACAGTCAAAATCGGGATGGGATGAAACCAACGGGAAATGTTATATAGGTCAAAAACAAGTTATACGTGTCCCGGCGTTTCGCTGGGTCACTCCTAGGAATCGAGATATATCTTTTTTTTGACATAACTCGAGAACCACTAGTCTGATTTTGCTCAAACAATTTTAAAAAAATTTTAAATTACAATTCCTTTAATCTGTTCATATAACGTTTTTCTATATACTCAACAGTTTTGCTGGTAAAAATAAATCGATATATCTCTATTCCTAGGGGTGACCCAGCGAAACGCCGGGCCACGTATAACTTCTTTTTTACCGATATAACTTTCCCCGGTAGTTTGAACCCTTCCCGATCACTGACCCCTACCATTTGTCTCACAGTGTACTTAGTGTGTGCATTTTTGTAGACATAAATGTGTATACAAGAATTTTACACATTTGATGTCTAAACTTAGACATTTTGTATGATATTACTGAAAAATGTACTTACTTTATAGTAGTGAATTTACAAGCATTTTTTAGAGTGTAGCTTAAAAACTCAGAAAGGTTTATAAATTTCTTTGCTCTATCATATCGTTAGCTGAAATGCAAAACCACGTAACTAACATTTTTACTATTTTACAGGAGAAACAATTTTTTACAATTTTCAAGCAACAAGTATGTAGTTACGTGCTTTCGATTTTCGCTAATAATATGTCTAATTTTTATTATATGACAGTAAAAATTGGAGAAGACGTGGACCTCGTTGATATGCATCATAATCGATCAAAAAACCGATTTTGTATTTTTTGTTAGTTACGTGGTTTTGCATTTCAGCTAACGATATATAAATCAAATCAATCAAAATGCTAAAATTGTTTTAACATTGATACTTTTTGGGCAGTATTAAGTATTTATACCCTACACCACTATGTGGTCAGGGTATTATAAGTTTGTGCTGATGTTTGTAGCACCAAAAAATATTGGTCGTAGACCCACCTTATAGTATACCGATGTCCGTCTGTCCGTCGGTCCGTCTGTCTGTCCATGCAATCTTGTGCGCACTCTACAGGTCGCAAATATTAAGATATTTTGATGACATTTGGTACGCAGACCTACGTTGGCCCAGGGACGAAGAAGTTTGATTTTGGTGAACATCGGTCCATGTTTAGACCAAGTGCCCTTATAAGGGTCCTACCAAAATTATACTGTTTATACGCTGCAGGTCGTAAATATTAAGATATTTTGATGAAATTTGGTACACAGACCTATATTGGCCAAATAACGCAGCCTATAGATTTTGGTGAACATCGGTCCATGTTTAGACCTAGTGCCCATATAAGGGTCCTACCAAAATTATACTGTTTATACGCTGCGGGTCGCAAATATTAAGATATTTTGATGAAATTTGGTACACAGACCTATATTGGCCCAATAACGCAGCCTATTGATTTTGGTGAACATCGGTCCATGTTTAGACCTAGTGCTCATATAAGGGTCCTACCAAAATTATATTGTTTATACGATGCAGGTCGCAAATATTAAGATATATTGATGAAATTTGGTACATAGACCTATGTTGGCCCAAGGACGAAGCCTATTGATTTTGGTGAACATCGGTCCATGTTTAGAACTAGTGCCCATATAAGGGTCCCCCAAAATTGGCTTGGTTACAAACTGCAGGTCGCAAATATTAAGATATTTTAATGAAATTTGGTGCGCTGACTCACATTATAGAAAATTTTGACACAAGCCCCATTTTAACCCATTCGAATTTCGGATCCAAACAATACACCAGAGTGGTGTAGGGTATTGTATAGTCGGCATGCCCGACTTTAACCTTTTTACTCGTTTTAATATCATATGGACAGTAGCGATCAGTGTTAAAACTTAGTCACCAAAAATGGCAAAATTAATGTGAAAAAGTGGCTAAAAAATTGCCAAAATAAAGCTAAAAAATTACTGTAGAATTTTAAAATAAACACCTCGCGCTTTTGTTAAAAAATTACTAATTACTATGAAACCTACCAATAACGAACACTCCCATTATCGTACACTGTCATTTAGAGGATACTTTTTGAGCAGCGGTGGTTCCTGAAATAAAATTGTTGGTGTAAAATCAGCTTCCATTTAAATACGAATTTTCTGTCATTTGGGAGAATTACTAACCTCTCAAATTCTAAGATTTTTTTTTGTGCTATTATAATTTAGTTGTCAATAAAAACGAAATCAAGCGGGATGATCCAATTGTAAATTCTATGCAATCTCAATTAAAAACTTTTTATTCATTAACGAAAAGTACTTTTTATTTTTTATATAAACAGCAAAAATAGTACTTCAAAATGTAAAAGGCCGTAAAGACAAAACACTGTTAAGAGAGGCTATTTAGTTTAATTACGAGGGTAACTGAACACTACGATGCCATCCAAGTCCGCGAAGGCAAAATAAAAGGAATTGTTTTTAAACCAATTCAATTCAATTGTTAAACCATCTCCAATCGAATACGGTTAATTTCGTATAAGCCCTTTATTGGTAAAGACCAGTGTTTAATAACAAGTTTAAAAAAAATTTGCCTCAACTGGTGACTGTGCTTAAAATAGTTCACACTTTCATATTCAACCATTAACTTGCTTATTTCAGTCTAACTGTGTAAGTAAATTTCAAAACACACACAGTCATCATTTACATTTTTTAAGTTTTCAAACTAAGCGCAGCGTAACTGTGTGAGTTCAGCAACAAAACAAGTTGTGTTTCTTCTGCTTGCTGCGTTTTGAGTTACTGGTTAATGTGTTTTTACTTGACTGAGTAACGAAAAAAAAACTGCATAGTAGACTTAGAATAGCAGACTGGATAGTAGACTGGGGTCAGCAAACTATGTAGTTGGAACTTAAAGAGTTTTGTATATGCAAACAAAAGAAAAAAGAAACACTAGCAGCTTTAAAAAGAAAATACAATTAAACTTATCATATTTCCTATTTTATTTATTATTTTGTTAATTATATAATTTATATATTAATTAATTTCACACTTTATCGTAAATATGTATGTACGTATAATACTTTATTCTGATCAATTGTGGTACAGAGTACATATGATTTGATTTTTTTAAATTGTCATTAATATGACACTAACTTACAACAATTGATTTTTTGGACAAATTACTACACCCAAAAAATACATGGTAGTTGATCATTATTTTTTCAATTGTGTCATATGTTGGCTGAACAGAAAAATTTGTTATTTTAACAAAATTTATTCCTGTTTTTCAGCTTAAAATAAAATCTGTTAATTTTAAAACATTTTTTGTTAAATTTAAAAAATCTAAATTTAAGTAAACTTTATTTTTTTATTACTATTCTTTTGTTTTTGTTAATTAATTCATATATTAATTAATTTAACACTTTATCGTAAATATATACATTTCTGCATTGATTCAATTGGTACATATAATTTGCAGGTTTTTTTTTAATTAATCCACTCTGATATATGTATGTAGGTATATGTGACGCGCAAAATAGAAAGGGACCTAAGGGTAAAAACCGGTTTTGTTCAGGAGACCATGGGATCGGTCTCATTCGATGCTCAGATGTTGTCCACAAAAAAAAAATTGATTTTTATACCCTTAGGTCCCTTTCTCTATGCGCTGTCACATATGTTAAAAATATGTCGTTTAGATAACACTACCTTACAACATTTAATTTTTTGGAGAAATTACTACACCTAAAAAAATACATAGTTGTTGATCACATTCAATTATGTCATATGTACTACATATCTTTTTTTGTTTGGCATAATACTAACCCGTAGAGTATATACATATATAGTTTGAATTAATGCATTTTCTCGATAAAATTTTATGAAATTTAGTACCAGAGATGGGCCAAAATAAATTTTCATTTGCATTGCGACAAGAAGTGATCATATGTACGTGGGCTTTTTTAATTTGCATTTTATTTTAATTTGCATTCCCCATTTATTCCAATTAAGTATTAGAAATGCAAAATTTTTAATTAATAAATAGATTGGCAACATAATTATTTTTTTTAAATGGTTGTTGAATTTCTGGCAATTGCAATAAATTCAATTTTGATTTTGTGTTTAAAATTTAGGGTGTAATTTTGTAAAACGCAAAGCCTTGAGTTGCGTTGTTTTCCATACAAATTGTTTTTGTAACAATAACAATTTATACACAAATCAACGCAACACAAGGCGTTGCGTTTTACAAAATAACCCACTTAATTTGTAACTTTTTATATTTTGTTTGATTTTGGCAATTTTTTATTTTACGTTGACATTTCATTTGATATCCAGTGTGTTCGTTTACTCGAAATTCTTTACTAATTTTACTACAATTGGAAAGTTTTGTTTATTTTTGTTGAATTGAACTTTTCCTGTTGTATTAAAAGTAGCAATTTGTAGTAAGTAAACGAACACGCTTATCGATATATTGGTTGAAGAACCTATACAATATATACACCGAATATTCTATAAATATCACCTACAGGCAATTTAAAAAAAAAACACATTAAATATATGGGTACTTCTAAAATTTCGGAGTAGCTGTATTTGACCTTAGATTTTTGTAAAGATTAACAAAAAAATAATTAAAATTTTGGATTCAATTTTCCGGCGTTTTTGGAGGGTGGCACTTATAGACTGATGACACATAAAGCATATGACAATAAGTGCGTTCCCGTACGTTCCCAATGTTATCGAAATTTACCCAAAAGCGTTCCCGTACTCGAAAATTGGGTAAATGAGAGCGCTAATGAGAGTGTATTAGTGTGTCTCTTTTTACCAAAATTTAAACAGACTTTTTCTTCGGGTAAACTTTGGTAAAACAGCTGATGTAAATATAAACAAAAAAAACTATTGTAAAAATAGATTTAAAAAATTGCCAAAATCAAACAAAATAGGGGTTTTCATATAAACTCGTATTCTACTCGTAAACATTTTAAAACTGGTATGTTTATGAGTTTAATGTCAAACTCCATACATAAAAAATATGGTTTTTATTTATTTATACAAGGTTTACAATGAATTTACGAGTTTATATAAAAACCCTTAATATAAAAAGTTACAAATTATATTTTAAACTCAGAATCAAAATTGAATTTATTGCAATTGCCACAAATTCAACAACCATTTAAAAAAATTAATTATGTTGCCAATTTATTTATTAATTCAAAATTTTGTATTTCTAATAATTGTAATAAATGGAGAATGCAACTTAAAATACAATGCAAATTAAAAAAGCCCACATATGATCATTTCTTGTCGCAATGCAAATGAAAATTTATTTTGGCCCATCTCTGGTATTAAATTCCATAAAATTTTATCGGGAAAATGCATGAGTTAGCATGATGACAAACAAAAAAGCAAGTTTGCTTACCGAATCGAATAACGTTAAGTGTAACGGTATCAAATTTTGTTTGTTTCGGCAACGGTAAAGGTAATGGCATTTAAGACTGTTTCGGTAACGTACCGGTATTAAAAAAATTTATTCTTTGTAATTTACTTGTGAAAATTGTATCATCTTTCTTTAATTTGAAAAAGAATTTAAACAGAAAGTGCTATTAATTTATGATCTAGAGTCAAACTAAAAAAAAAAAACATTCATTTAAGCAACGTAAGTTGTTTTTCACGTGGAAAAATTTCACTCGAAATTTAAATGGCTCAAATTGCAATTTAATTTAAACAAATGAACAATTTTTTTAATTTTATAACAAAGACACAATCAAAATAAACATAAAATGTCACATTTTCCCAAGATAAATAATAATCTTGTACATTAAATTTGCGTGAAAACAAACTCTACACAATTTTCACGTAAACTAATTGTCGTGAAAAATCATTTTTTTATATGGAGTATAACAGTTTTTTCACGTGAAACTCAAACAACTTACGGTGCTTTACCAAATAAAAGATCAACAATACATACCCCTCATTCAATATAGCATATTTTTAATTTTAGTTGTTAAAAATACAGATTATGAGCTATGAATTCAATGCTGGTACTTTTAATAAGTAAAATTGTTATCTATAAATTTTTTTATAAAAAACTCAAGATTATAAAATAAAAAATTTCAAAAACTGCCATTTTTTACATAAATTAATAAATACCGGGAACTACCTATAAAAATAACGATATCGGTAACGATAACGGTATTTCCAATTTTTTTTAGAGGTATTGATAACGGTATTCAATTTAAAACGGTATTTTATCGATAAAGGTGTTATAACGATAACGGTAACCGACCTTGAAAAAAAAATATTTAGTACATATGACATAACTGAATAGTGAACAACAACTATGTATTTTTTTAGGTGTAGTAATTTCTCCAAAAAATTAATTGTTGTAAGGTAGTGTTACCTAAACGACATATTTTTTACATATGTGAAGGCGCATAGAGAATAGGACCTAAGGGTATAAAAATCAATTTTTTTTTTGTGGACAACATCTGAGCATCGAATGAGACCGATCCCCATGCTCTCCTGAACAAAACCGGTTTTTACCCTTAGGTCCCTTTCTATTTTGCGCGTCACATATACCTACATACATATATCAGAGTGGATTAATTAAAAAAAAACCTGCAAATTATATGTACCAATTGAATCAATGCAGAAATGTATATATTTACGATAAAGTGTTAAATTAATTAATATATGAATTAATTAACAAAAACAAAAGAATAGTAATAAAAAAATAAAGTTTACTTAAATTTAGATTTTTTAAATTTAAAAAAAAATGTTTTAAAATTAACAGATTTTATTTTAAGCTGAAAAACAGGAATAAATTTTGTTAAAATAACAAATTTTTCTGTTCAGCCAACATATGACACAATTGAAAAAATAATGATCAACTACCATGTATTTTTTGGGTGTAGTA
This sequence comes from Leucophora obtusa, assembly GCA_949987735.1. NCBI lineage: Eukaryota > Metazoa > Arthropoda > Insecta > Diptera > Anthomyiidae > Leucophora > Leucophora obtusa. Next base: position 169,407,224 of record OX465297.1, on the reverse strand, counting down.
ATTTGTCCAAAAAATCAATTGTTGTAAGTTAGTGTCATATTAATGACAATTTAAAAAAATCAAATCATATGTACTCTGTACCACAATTGATCAGAATAAAGTATTATACGTACATACATATTTACGATAAAGTGTGAAATTAATTAATATATAAATTATATAATTAACAAAATAATAAATAAAATAGGAAATATGATAAGTTTAATTGTATTTTCTTTTTAAAGCTGCTAGTGTTTCTTTTTTCTTTTGTTTGCATATACAAAAACTCTTTAAGTTCCAACTACATAGTTTGCTGACCCCAGTCTACTATCCAGTCTGCTATTCTAAGTCTACTATGCAGTTTTTTTTTCGTTACTCAGTCAAGTAAAAACACATTAACCAGTAACTCAAAACGCAGCAAGCAGAAGAAACACAACTTGTTTTGTTGCTGAACTCACACAGTTACGCTGCGCTTAGTTTGAAAACTTAAAAAATGTAAATGATGACTGTGTGTGTTTTGAAATTTACTTACACAGTTAGACTGAAATAAGCAAGTTCATAATATAAAATGAAAGCGAGTGCTTTTTTTTAAGCACGTTGCTTACAAAATATGAAAATTTAACTAAATTACG